>QEPC01010836.1:876079-914949 GCA_003113815.1 Sphenodon punctatus | reverse complement strand
CCTACCTCCCCACCCAGGGATCGCCTACCTTGCACTCTGGGCGGTGGCGGCGGCGGTCCGACTCCGGCGGCTTCAGCACTGGCTGTGGCTGCCAGCTTCAGCACTACTAGGTCTTCCGGGAAAACCCGGAAGTTCACCAGAAGGCCTAGTAGCACTGAAGCCGGCAGCCACAGCCAATGCTGAAGCTGCCGGAGTCAGACCGCCGCCGCCACCGCCCAGAGTGCAAGGTAGGCGATCCCTGGGTGGGGAGGTAGGGTGATCCCTGGGGTGGGGGAAACCACCCCCCACCCCAGGGATCACCCTAGTACCCGCTGGTGCGGGCTCCAGGTCGCCGATGGCAGCCCGGACACCACACTAGTAGGGACTTAGGGTTAAAAAAAAAAAAAATTTAATCCAGGCTGGGAAGGGTGGGTGGGGGGATGCCCCCCTTCCACCCACACAGCCTGGGAGGGGGAGGGGGGAGGTTTTTTGTTTTTTTTTTCATTGATTTCAATGGGGACAGTTCCCCATTGAAATCAATGGAACAAATCCGGTACCGGTAAACCGGTACAAATCTGGTAATCCATTTTTTTGGAATCCGGTAACCGGTAAATCCGGTAGCCGGTAATTGCCCTGATGTCCCACCCCTAGAAATCAGTGGAGGGCGTAAGACCCAGCGGACAGGGTTCTAAGGGGCCAAGCCAAAGACAGAAAACACAACCACGGGGAGGGGGGGTGTTAAACCACCCCCGACCCCAGGGATCACCCTAGTACAACCGAATCTACGCGTACCTACCTGCTGGTGCGGGCTCTGGGTCGCTGGCGGCAGCCCGGAGCCCACACTAGCAGGGACTTTGGGGGGGGGGGAAATGTTTAAAGCCAGGCTGGGCAGGGGGGGGTGTCCCCCCTTCCACCCATGCAGCCTGGACTGGGGAGGGAAAGTGCAGGAGGTTGTGTGTTTTTTTACATTGTGGCCATTCAATTGAATGGTCGCAATGTAAAAAATCCGGTACGGGGGAATCTGGTAAATTACCCGGATTACTGGGTTTAATCTGATACTGCCGGTACACCAAATACCGGCAGTATCGGATACCGGAAGATCCGGTAGTCCCACCCCTACTGATTTCATGGGTTCCCGGGGGGGCTGCCTGTACTCATGAACCTTGCTTTATATGCCCCCTCCTTCCCTGCCGTGGTGTGAGGCTCCTCCTGACCCCTGTGCATCCCTTCCCCATGCTTTCTGGCCAGCTGCTGCATTGCACTGCAACTGGTTTGCGCCTGTTGGGCAGTGTCTCTCCTCTCTGTGCCCTCTGATCCTGGCTCCACCGTGCACTTTGGCACCTGCCACCGACACCTCAGCTGTGCTATTCCTGGCATGTTGTTTTGGAGTTTGGGGGGTTCTGTGGGTGGTGGTCCTTGTCAGGGGGTTTGGTGTAGTCCCCGTCCCGTCCCCACCCCCCACCCCCCGTTTCAGGACTCGCCTGTTCTTCCCGGTGACTGTGCTCAGTCCCATCCCCAACCCCCCGGTTGGTGTCCCCTTTCTCCCTCGTCCTGCTGGGTTTCCCTGTGTGCTTGTGTACAAAGCAGTCTGCAGGTGGAGTCTGGGTTTTGGGGGGTCCATGGTGCCCGGCTGTCTGGCCTGTGTCTTGGGGCTTGACAGCAGTTGCTTCTTTGCATCTCTTGAACTTCCAGCTCCCTCCTCCCCCACCTGCTCTGTGTCTGGCCGTGTAGGGGCGGTGCTGTGTGCCACGGATTCATTTGCCCTCGCTTGGCCATGTTGTAATGTCACGGTGCTACATGTGGTTTCCCCTCCATTCGGTGTACGGGCAGTCCATGTAAACGTTATGGGTGTTTGCTCAGTGTAGCCCTGGGTGGGTGAGTGGGTGCTCAATGGGTGTGTGCCGGCCCCTCCCCAGACTTCCCACAACCCCCCACAGCAACGTCCATGTAAACATCTCCCTGCTCAGCGCCGCTGGGTGTGCGGTGGGTGTGCTCATCCACCCACCGGGCCCGCGGCGATGTCCGTGTAAAAAGAGTCCTAGTTGTAGGGTGGGGAGGGGGGTGAGAAGTGGGAAGAGACGGATACTGTGCCTGCTTTGTCTGGTCTGCCAATGTGCTGAACATGCCAACATGTACCAAAGCACCAGCAAGTACTGGAAGTAACTACCAACAATGGACATTCCCAAACAGGAACAAACAAATGTGATGAAAACCCAGTAGGTTTCCGCATCGTGGTTTTCAACAAAACCAGCATTCAACATTAATCCTCACTTCAGGGCTGACTGTGAAAGCACCATGGACAGAGACCCTTGGGTGGAACCGCACCGAAGAGCTCATTCCAAGAGGAAACACCAGCAGCACAGCAAACAGCGAGTGCTACAGGCAAGAACACCTCCCCCAGAAACAGAAAAGGGACCAACAAAACAGGTCTGGAAAGCTCTTACAGTCAAGCTGGGCTGCAGTTTATCAGAGACCCAGGAAAATTTGGAAAGACATTTGTTCCCATTCACAACCACTGTCCTACTTGAGAAAATGCTCTCCTAGCTGAGAAGAGAAAATCCCATTGGGCCAGGCTGAGAAGCAGAAAAACAGGGTGTGAGGGGGACTGAAATGAAGATGGAGACTCTTCCCACCCCCCATCCCCCCAATGGGAAGACTGAGCCTGTCAGTGAAATGGTAGAGCATTGCATTGCTCAGTGCACCACGGGTCAAGTTGGAGGCGATCAAGTGGTTGGCAGCCCTTGTGGCACTGAAATCAGGAAGGGAAAGGGGGCCTGCTGACTCCACTCACAAGCCACTGTGTCCTGGATACACAGATCCCTCTGAGGCAGCTTCATGTGTCTGGTTTGGTGTATTGCTGGCTCCTTTTCTGTTGAGCTGGAGATGTTCCTCTGGTGTCTAAATCCTCCCCCCAGCCACACCTAGCTCTGCACACACACACACACACCTTGCTTTTCCCTCAATATGTGACTCCAGCATGCTGTCCAGTATTCCTTGAATTCCCCATCTGCAAGCCCCACCCTGGGCTAGCCATGATGCCTGATCTCCTGTCAGTGAGAGGGAGAGAAGCGGGGAGGCTGAGATGATGAGATGGGAATGGCAGGCCTGTCACCCCCAATCTGAGAGGCATCACTTGAGTGTGAACTGTTGGCATGGAGGAGCTCCTCAGGGGACTGGACAGCACAGGGGATTGAGAACTGAATAGTCATAGACCCATCAGCTCAGAGACAGTGCCTACTGGAGAGTCAAATGGGCTGGCAAGAAGGGGCAGTGGGAGGCTCATTTTACTGGGTGTGCTGAGCTAGACCCGGAGGTGTCGGTGGTGTGTGTGTGTGTGTGTGTGTGTGCGTGCGTGAGAGAGAGAAGACGTGTGCGTGAGAGAGATAATGTGTGCGTGTGAGAATGTGTGTGTATGTTAGAGAATGAGTATGAGTGTGTAAGAGAGTGAATGTGTGTGTCTGTGTGTGTGTGTGCGTGTTAGTGAGAGAGAGGCACAGACAGTGTGCGTGTTTGTGTGTGCATGTGAGAGAAAGTATGCATGAGTTCACAGGTGTGAAGGAAATAAAACATGGATGTGTGTTCTTTCACGCATGAACGAGTCCTGTCAGGGGAGAGACTGGGGTTGAGACTGGTGCTTCTGCAAGGGGGGGGGGGCTCTTGCAGCAGTGAGAGGGCAGAGTCTGAAGGGGCAAGAGGTGTCGGGGCATGAAAAGAGATGCTGGAGCTGAGACCTCACACAAATGAAATGGTGGCTGGCTGGTTGTGCAGACAGACAAACAATATTCTGGCCTATTTTAGTTCAATGGAGGAAATGAGATGCGCCAGCTTGAGACTCACCTTGTCAGGAGGCCCGTGAGACTTGGGCACAGGTGCCCAGTCAAAATACACCTAATCAGTGGCCACATTTGAAACTCCTTCCCTGAGTGACATGCTTGTTTGTCAGCTCAGTCTAGCCTTGCCGAAGTACATAAGTTGTTATAGAGGCAGGCTCCATCGGGCTGCATGTGGCAGCAGTTCTGGGGCAAAGCCAATTGCAGGGGCAGCCACTGCCCTGCATCACAGGGCTGCAGTTCTGCTCTGCTAGGCTCCATTTCCCCAAAGTGGCATCTGTAGGGTCTCTTAGAGAGGCACGGTGGCCTGTGATGGCGGAGTCACTTCCTGCCTTTGGCAGAATGGTGGCAAGAGGGACACAGGGTTTGGGGGGGGGGGTGGGATCCATCCAGCTCCTGCTATGCTTAGCTCTGGTCTACAAAGAAGTGCCCACACCCCCGATTTTTAGATGAATTTCTGCTGTCTAGTTCCTGTGCTCAGCTAGATCATCCCCAGCACGAGCTCCGTCAGTGGGGCCTGTACATTTTGCCTCTGTCCATCTGTCCTTCCCTTTTTCCTTGGCCTGGCTGGCCTCGGCCTAGCCTGGCCTGGAGTCTGCTCCTGTCACTCCATCTGCCTTGCTTCTGACCTGGCATCTGTCTGATCCAAGCAAGAAGAAAGGGTCAGACAAGTGAAGGGCACCCCTTGGAACCCAGCCCTGACACCCAAAGCTCCTGGGATTCGTCTTCCTCTGTGAGTGATGGCTTTGGAGCCTGTGGGAGCTGCCCCCATGCGCGATACCACACTGCAGGGGAAAGGGACTGGAAAATATCTGAGGGGGGGGATCAGAGGGAGGTGGAAAGAAACCCTTTGAAAATGATTCTGCTCCATGAGATTACTCTGCATGGCCACATAGGCCTTCCTCCTGACAATGGTGCATCTGCATCCCAGATGGGAGTGAATGTGACTGGGAGCTCCTTGGGGCACAGACTGTTTCTCTCTGTGCATCTGTGCCTGGTTGCAGCTTGCAGGGCCAGCTGTTACTCTGGGAGACTCTTGCTGCTGTTGCTGAGAGCTAAATTATTATTTATTATCCATGTAGCCCCAGCTATGTGCCTGGTACTGAACAGACATGACTAGAGACAGGTTCCTGCACTGAGGGGCTTACAATCTAGAATAGAAAAGGGAGGGGAGGCAAGAGACAGGGAGACATTAATGAAATTGAGATGTTCATGTTAAGTTCTTATGTTGTAGGTGCACGTGTTCAGCTTAGTTACAAGGGGAGGCGGGAGATTCTGAAATCTAAAACAGAATGAGGAGAACAGGAGTCTGGGGGAGTCAGGAACTAGGAAAAGTCTGATAGGAGAGAGGGGTTTTTAGGAAAGACTTGAAGGGTGAGAGGGAGGGAGCAGAGTGACTATGTTCAGGGAGGGACTTCCAGGCATAGGGGCCTCCACAAGCGAAGGGACAGGAGACTCTGGGGCTGGTGAGGGGTGTTACAGAGGAGGAGTGAGCTTCCCAGGGGGAATATAGCGGGAAATAAGGGCAGAGAGATAGGGAGGAGCCAGGCCATGAAGATCCTTGAAGGTGAAGACAAGGAGTTTGTGCTGGGGGAGAGGGAACCAGTGGACGGAGGAGAGGGATTGAAGGCGGTGAAAGCAGCAGGTGAGGTGGATGACCTTGGTATTGGAGAGTTGAGCAGAGGTGAGAATGGGGAAGACCAGTAAGAAGGAGGTTACAGAAATAAATCAAGGCGAGAGATGGCTAGAGATTAGATTGGTCTAGGTTAGGGCTGAATCGAGTTGTAAAAAAACTACTGGCGAGCATTCGCCCGAGTTCCGAGAGCTGGTCCTGAGTGCTTGGGCCCATTTGAGGACCTTTGGCAAATACCAAGGAGGGGGCCAGAGGGAGCCTGGAGTGTGTAGAATGGGCCAGGGAAGAGGAGGTGGGGACCTATCAGGGACTGAGGGGTAGAATACTCACCTTCCGGAGGGGCTCCAGCTATGTGTGACTTCCTCTGGACAGGGTAAGTTTGAAAAAGAAAAAGAAAATCTGGGCATGCTTAGAAAGAGCAAATGGCTCCTTCTGAGCATGCTCAGACCTTTCCAAAGATGGTGCTCGCAACGTGGTGATGCTACCAGTGCCATCTTGGAAAGGTCTGAGCATGCTCCAAGTGGGCCATTCGGTCCTTCTGAGCATGCACTGCTTTCCCCCCCTCCCCCCAAAAAACGTACCCAGTCCGGAGGAAGCCACGTGTCACTGGAGCCCCTCTGAAGAGTGAGTACTCTACCCCCCTCAGCCCCTGCTAGGCCCCCATCCCCCTTTCCTGGACCCTATTGACCTATTTTCTCCCTGGGCACCAGGGGCCAGGGAAGAGGGAGCAGGGGCCGAGCACCGGCCTCCGGACCTCTTCCCTGTACTCAGCCAAGGATTTTCCAAGTTCCGAAGTGTCAGGGGCCATTCCTCGAAACCTAAGAACTCAGAAAACCAAGTCGAGTACCGCAAAACTCGGGATTTTCCAGAGAAAACCGAGGACCAAGCTTCAGCACTACTCTAGCTGACTAGACTAATACATAATGGGTAGCCAAGATTAAGGGAGGGACTGCTCCCCCATGTCTCAGACACTGGGGTAAAGGGTCTACTATGCCGCTTTCTAATATCATAAGCCTGCTCCTTGTGGAGTGTTGTGATGTCATGACAGCAGGCGTTGGGACCATATCACAAAGGGGGTGGTAAATGGGCTGTAATGGAATGCCCCTTTCTGACATAACTCCACTGTTTTCGAGCATCTTGCTATCACAGAAGTCCAGACAGGCGGAGGGGATGGGGGGACACATTGGAAAGGGAGCAGGAAAGTTATAATGGCCCATCCTCCTTCTGACATGGCTGGTCAGAAGCTCTAATTTTCTGGGTTAGCTGTGGGCAATTCTGGCTGGCCCAGAGAAACTGGGGCTTCTCCCAGAGCCTGGAGACATAAGGTGTCTTTAGACGTAACGTCAACAGGTGTCTGAATATGTGTTTTGGCCTTGATATGAACACTGGTTTGGTCCTGTGTTCACCATGTGGTGCTGCTTAGGTCATTTTCAGGCGATCGCAGCTGCGCCCATGTTTGTTTTCAAAAAATACTGGGAGCCGGGATCGGACGATACACTCCCAGCAATCAAGCGCCCGGAAGGGGGACGCGCATGCTTTTCCGGCTGCGTTTGACCGGGTCGATTTTTCAACCCGGTCAAATCGCGGCCGGAAAAGCATGCGCGTCCCCCTTCCGGGCACCTGATTGCCGGGAGTGTATCGTCTGATCCCGGCTCCCGGCATTTTTTCAAAAGAAGCGCGGGCGCAGCTGCCATCGTCTAAAAACGGCCTTAGACACAAAGCTCAGTTTGGGGCAAATCGGTGTTTTGCTTACCACCCGATCTCAGCACACAAGCACTGCCACTTTGTTCCCCGAAGTGTACCTGCTAACACGTCACACAATATGGGGTGTCTTTAGACACAACGTCAACAGGTGTCTGAAAGTGTGTTTTGATCTTGATACAAACACTGATTTGGCCCTGTGTTCACCATGTGGCACTGCTTAGACACACAGCCCATCTTGGGGCAAATCGGTGTTTTGCTTGTCACCCGATCTCAGCATGCAAGCGCTGTTGTCTTGTTCCCCATGTTATACCTGCTTACATGCCATGGAATATCATTAGACACAACGTTGGCCACATGTTCAGCCAAAACACGCAAATTGTCCTTGCGATGCAATGCCATTCACATCGCATGTTCAACGGGTGGTCAAATTGGTGTTGGGATTATTATGGTGCTTACACACAACAGCCAAACACGTGCTTAGGGGTTTTACACGCACTCTTTGTTGTATCTAAAGATGCCCATCATTAGATACAACGCTGGCCACATCTTTAGCCTGAACACATAAGTTGTCCTTGTGATGCAATTGTGTTCACACTGCATGTTTGTGGTCAAATTGATGTTGGGATTGTTATGGTGCTTACACATAATGGCCGTAGGGGTTTTGACACCCAATCTTTGTTATGTCTATAGACACCCAGAGTCAAAAACCCAGAGTCCCTGGATGAAACCTGGAGAGGTGGTAAGGTAACCCTACCCTAACCTCTCTCTTTTTTCAGCCCCATCTCCCTGCTTTGCCACAAAGGTTCTAGGGGTGGGACTGTGTGGGCTGATGGAGTGAGGGCTGTTGTTACCCCAATTCACTGAGAGAACAGAGGCTGCTCCTTCAGATCCCCCTAATGACCTGTCCGTGAAGGGTTCCCCTTTCCCCCCTCAGCCATGCACGATGCTAAGGAAGGACAAAACAAGCATCTCTTCTCAGAGCATTTCCAGTAAGAGCCACGGCTGGGCACATCTACCTCCCTTTAGGCAGCTCCTGGCCTGTCAAGCTAAGGCTCTGTCTGGCCCATGAATAAAATATGTGCCCAAGAACCTCAATTTTTCTCAGCTGAAGCTGCCTCTCGCTAGCTTCCAACAGCTCTCCGCAAACTCTCCAAAAACAGAAGCAGCTCTGGGCTGAAGGATCCATCAAACAAACAGCCAGCTTAATTTTCCAGAGCCAAACTATCCCCACGCCCTTTATTTGGGTTTCTACCCCCCTCCCCCTTACCCCTGGGGCAGACAGTACCAAGCTCTCAGGCCCTTGCCTTTCTTAGCACCCCTCCCGCTGAGCTGAAAAGGAGATGAAATTGCTTTTGAAGCTGGGAAGTTCTGCAGCGTGGCTGGGCTGTTTGCAGAGCTTTGAAGAATGAAGGAGGAGCTGGTGGGAGTGAGTATTGTAGAGTTAGCTTTCTGTTGAATAACACACAGCAGAAGTTTCTTCAAAACAGAACGTTACTAAGAGCTCAGAAGAGATGCTTCCATACTGTACAGACGGCATGGGACAAGATGGAGGACAGAGAGAGGAGAAGAGAGGAGACAAGGGGGGCAGGAGGGGGGAACTGTTTCATCCCCTGACCCTTCCCCTACTGGACAAGCCCCATATTAAGCTTGCGGGGCTTGCCACAGGCTTTTACTTGTCACTGTTGCACAATGCAACCGTGAGAAATGGGGATCCCAGAGCTGAAGGCAGGGATCAAACAGAAGCTGATACGCTGGGAGGAGCAAAGTCCAGAGGGCTGATAATTGTCTCAGCCCCAAACTGAGCCACAGGCCCAATGGACAGGGAGGCACCTTGCTTCTCAAAGACCAGAACCTTGCACAGACATTTGCTGTGCCAGAGCCGGTACAAAGCCCTGCCAAAGAGCACCCAGTCTGAGCAAGCTAGAGCTGAGAAGGGAAAACAATTTGCTCAAGGTCACAGCTGGATACAGTTATCACCTCCCTCTGAAATTTCCGGCGGGGGGGGGGATGCTACATTGGCAGGGGCAGGGCAAAGGGGCTACCACACCCCTTCTGACATAACCCCAACCCTTACGGCATTTTATGAAGTCATGATGCTCCCTCCACTTGGGAGGAGCCATTCGGGTGGGCCTGCCCCTCTGCCCACCCCTGGAAACCCCCAGAAGGCCTGTTTTCTCCAGTTTACTGGAAACGCCTCTGGATGATCCAGAAAAGCTGGGACTTCCCTGAAGCCTAGAAACTCTTGAGTAGAGTAAACCCCAGGTCTCTAGTGTGCCATGTGCTTACCTGACACATAAGGTCATGCTGCCAGGCAGCTACTGAGCCCTGAAGCACACTTGTTCCTCTTCCCAGGACTAGTGCCCCGGTCAGTAAGAGATGGCTGGCCTCCAGTGCCAGCTCCACTGCTCTGACCCTGCACCTCCTGCCCATCAGCATGGGAAAAGATAACATGTTGCTGATTGCTGTCTGACTCTTTATCCTGCTGAGCCACTATTCCTATACCTACGATCTGTTTACCCTTATCCTTGCCACATGGACCTGCCTGCTGTCATTCTCATTGTAACCAAGCCAAGTACGTGCACTTGAGACCTCGCATCTTCATGAATGTTAGACCCCTTGTCTCTCCCTCTGTTCCCCTTCCTATGTCTCTCCCCCAGCTCCTGTCTCTCAGATTGTAAGCCCTAGGGGCAGGGACCGTGTCTATTTTATTACTTTGTAAAGTGCCAGGTACACTGCTGGCGCTATATAAATGTTTGTTAATAATAATAATAATAATAATTGGATTTGCAAAAGCCTTAACTCTCATTGTGGGCCCAGGGGTTGTTTGATTATGGAATTCATAGATGTCGTCTTCTTGCTACCAGGGCATCTTTAGATTGTAAGCTCTCGGGCAGGGACCGTGTCTATCTTATTCTTTGTAAAGCACCAGGTACATCGCTGGCGCTATAAAAATGCTAACAAACAAACAAACAAATGCTCTCTGCAAGTATGGTTTCTAGTGGCCAGTAAGGGTCTGGGTGGGGTGGCTACTCCAGCCACAACTGCACATGTGCTCTTTCTGGTACAGCTCCTCCGTCTCAGAAAGCAGCTGGCTTCCCTTCCTCTGGGAGCTAGAGACAGAAGGGCCAGACTGTGTCAATGGCACCAGGGCCTCAAGTGGAGAGCAAGCAGGTTCGGGAAGGGCTGCATGAATGACAGGTGAGGGAACAGGTTGCACTTGCTGGTGCAAAGTTAGGCTGCGCCAATGGCCAATGAGTAGGCCCCCACAGTTCTGGAGCTTGGTTGAGAGGCAGCAGCAGATGGGGAGGAGGCTGATGGGACCATCAGTATGGAGATGCTGCACATGGAGTGGGAGAAAAGTACAAGACCTCACCCTGGTCCAGTGACACCTCACCCCCACCCAGAAAAACCTTACCCTCCACCCTGCCTTGACACCCCCACCCTATAGCCTGGAAACCCTGTGCCACTCCCCTCTTGCCCCAGCAGTCCCCTCAGAAAACCTGACCTCATATCCTAGGCCCTGTGAACTTTAAGGCCAGCCTTTCCCATAATTCCACTGCATGGCCAATCAGAGCAAGCTGCAGTCTTGCCCAAGATAATTGATGCTGCTCTGAGCACTGAGCCAACGTCGGCTGGGACTCACCAGGGCCAGCGATTATTTGAGCATCCAAACTTTCTTTCCACGCAGAAACCCTGCCTGTTAGCTCTGACAGGGAGAGAAAGGCAAGTCTGCAGATCCTGGCTCTTAGCTGGTTTTCAAGGGAAGAGCATGACAGGGGCTCATCAGCGCATTAGCTGCTTCCTGAGGCCACTTAGCTCTGAATGTCTGAGACTCCCTAGGCAGGTGATTTGCTGACACATGGTGTTTAGTGAAGGCGTTTGCTATGCATAAAGGCCGCACCAATTCAAAGATGTCAGATCAGGAACCGATCCAGCAGAGCAGGTGGAAGCGTTTCTCATCCAGTGCTTCTTTATTGCAAATTTCTTCCCAAATACAAGAAATAGTGCAAGCTATTCCCAAGTACTCATGTGGATTAAGGGATGGCCAAGTTTGTTTCCAGCTCTACTACTCACGGCCCTGTCACAGGGGGCAATTTCTCCTTAGAACACTTCAGGCAGGGCAAATTGACCATGGCAGAGGGGGGTCGGGACATGCTGGATTGCTATGCCAGCATTTTTTCTGTCCCCACTCCACAGTGCAAGTCACAGCTGGTGGAACTGATCGTAAGAGGCAGCATTCGTACAACCATCCAATCAGCTCGTTGGCAGAGAACAGGAGCCCTGACTTCAACACAGGCCCCAGCGGTGGGCTCTTTTGAGCCCTGCTCAATAGCTGATCAGTAGGAACAAGAATGCTGCTCACCCCGGCCCTCGGTCCCAACCTGGACAGAGCTGAAACCGATAGGTAATTCCATTACAGCGGTTAATAACTGTGTCATAGGGAAGGCTACCCTGGCCCAGTGAGGAACCTATTGCCTCCTATACTTTGCTTTGGGGTCCGGTCTAGGTACACTAGTCCCTCCCAGTCCCTGGTCCTTGGAGTCCATGCCCACAAATGTCCAATCCGTCCCAGTGGTTCCTGCTTCAGCCTTTGGGCAAGCGACTTGTTCCACTTCTGACTCAAGCCCTGCTCGCCGGACGAGGTAGCCACTGGACTCCGGTGTTTTTGGATGAGCTCCCACTGCTCCTAGACCGACTCGAGCCCTCCATGGCTGGGCAAGCCTCCCCGCTCTGCCGTGGTCTCTTCTCTGTGTGGTTGGGACATCCTTTCTCAGCACTCCACCTGGCTTTGCCTTGCTGGTTTGTTCTCCCAACCCGCCACCAGTGACCAGCACTTGTCCTGCCTCCACCCTGCAAGTGCCTGATCTCTCTTGGTCACTTTGTGCACCTGGCCTCATCTGATCCCTTCACTAGGTCAGCGCCTTCTTAAAGAGGCAGACATCCCTGTAACTGGCCCTTAAAGGGCAAGGCAGCTCCACTGTCTGCCCTGCTACAAATTCTGGCTATTCTGAAATTCTGGATATCTAATTGGTTAATCAATCACTAACTGCATTTAACTGAATAACTGAAATACTGATAAATACTGCTTTACCGTTACCACATAACTGATTGACCGTGTAACCAATTTACTATTTTTATACTGTCTTTCATTTGCAGTTTACATCAAGACCAGGCAGATTTGGACTAGGTATCCAATGAGAAACTGAACTAAACTTGAAACCAGGGTCTGGTGGTAAACAGGAAAGGAATTATGGGCAGACAATGGGACCGATCCCAAAACCTGTGGATGTCCCACGTGCATGCAGGCGCACAATTCTCACGTGGCACAATGTGCCTGCAATGGGGGATCTACATGGCTTGCATGATCCGCATCCGCATGGCACAGTTCTGCACAGGATCCGTGGGGGTTGGGATCGACCCCACCATTAGCCAATAACTGTGGAAAGGATGGGAAAATGGAATGCAGTAACATGGTAAAAGGGCACAAAAGGGTAATACAGTAATTCAGTCACTTAGCTAAACTCTTGGATAATAAACGGTTTACTGCTTGGCAACCAATGGTTATCTTTCAGTTACTGCAAATCCAGCCGTTACCAATATAATTTTCTTCCACAAGCTGGAAAGAGTTGGGGATGGGGGGTGGGTATATGACCTGAAAAGAACGGAGTCACTTTCTATCCAGATGGCATTTCTCCCTAACTCCCTGGGCAGCTTCCAGGAAGGGTCATTTCTTATCTACTCTGTGCAGTCTGAACAGGGCATTCTCAAGGGATTATTGTGACTGACTTGTTTATGGAATTATATTGCACTGCTGGGTGGGGAATAGACAGTAAAAGAAATACAGACTCTGTTCACATGAAGCAGGTGAACAGAGGCTGTTAATCTAGAGGTTACAGCCATAGGGCTGTACCTCCTCCCTCCCACATTGGTTCAGACAAGAACAGTCTGAAGTAATGGATTCCTCACCCCCAAATATTTATTTTTATTCATTTTTATCAATTTATACCCTGCCCCTCCTGTAAAAACAACTCGGGGTGGCTAACAATTTTAAAAGAGTAAAAAATACGATAATATAAATATAAAATGATCATAATGATATAAAGCAACATGGGAGAGGTCACAAAAAGAACGTACAAAAACCCAAAACTTACAAAACTTACAAAAACAAATATCAGCACTTCTGAAGAGGGGTCTCAGCCCATTCCCCACTTTGGCTTACTACCATTTGTCAGCTTGTATGAATGAAAGTGTGAGTGCAACATACTAAGGAATTAGTGCCTCTTTCCACCAGTTCATGTGAACAAGATCAAAGGGGCTCAGTCTGATGATGATAGTAAGCATGGTCCTAATAGATTCCCCTGGGATCCTGATGTGGCCTTGCCCTCAGGCAACCAGCTTCCTTTACCTATCCCAGATGGTCTCTCCTATGCTGCTTGCTCCCTCTAGCTCCCAGCAAGTCTCTCCAGTGCTGCTTGCTCCCCCTGGCTCTGACTACCAGCAAGTCTCTCCAGTGTTGCTTGCTCCCCCTGGCTCTGGCTCCCAGCAAGTCTCTCCAGTGCTTCTTGCTCCCTCTGGCCTTGGCTCTGCTGCCCAGCTCTTTCTCTTGCACAGCTGTCTGCTCTCTCCAGTTTTCAGTTGCAACTGCCACAACCCTCTGGCCCAGGGTTCTGCCAGGGCCAAACTGTCTGAATCAACCAATCAGGGCTAGGGGGTAAAACTGAGACTTTGGTAGATTCCATCTTCGATGTATCCACCTGTTCCAATCCAGATTCGACAGGATGGGGACCAACTGCAATCTGATCCCTGTTCCACCGGACATCCAGATCATCTTGTCCCCACTAGCACTGTGTCTTCGTTTACAATAAACAATTAACCAAAACAAAAAACTTAACAATTTAAAAAAACCTTAAATGCACAAGAGTTTTCTTAAAATACAAAAAACCCCACAAACTCAGTACAATTACAATTCAAAAAACTTTCCACTCCATACATTGCAACAAAACATAAACGCCAAAAAACATAGAAATTATTTCAGAATGTGAGCAATATTTAATATATTAAGACATCAACATACATGTAATATATGTACTTAATTTCTTACCATACATACTTTTATTCATTTTAATCAATAACAAAACTTTCACATTTTTCCATTATTAAACTTTAATTCATTATCATAATTCAACAAGGAACAATTTTTTCAGAGTACATTAAGTCTGTTTTTACAGAAGTTCATTCTGTAGAATGAATTGTATAATGCTGTCGACACTCACATTCTTAATTTCATTGTATGAACTGTATACAATTTGTATACATGTAATAACAGACTTAATGCACTCTGAAAAAATTGTTGATTACGTTTCAATCTGCAGGAGGTTGGAAAAAACATATAGAGGGGGTGTTGGCAGCCGCAAAGCAATCAGGCTTTGCCATCCGGAAATTTTTCCTCTCCTCCAGAAGGAGGGAGTTCAGAATGGCCCTTCAGGCCTTCAATGCTAAATCCACCGCCCAGGCCTTGTTTGGGGCAGAACTATGGGCACCTTTTGCCCCTTCTCACATAGATAGAGTCCAGTCAATTTTTCTTAGGGCACTGTTAAGGTCTCCGGGGGGAACCCCGGGGGTTGCTATCAGATTGGAGATGGGTCAGCGGTGTTGGTTTTTCCTGGCATGGTCAAGGGCCCATAGGCTCTGGCTAAGGTCAGTGGATCCGTCTCAGAGGGGTTTATTCCCCTATCTCCAAGAGGACACCTTTAGGAGCCAGTGGGCCCGGAGGATGGAGGACCATTTGGCCACTTTGGTTTTTTCACAGCCTTATATTCACTCCAGAGACCGGGGGGTGATGGCGATTGAATTAAAATGGAGGTGGGAGGATGTGGACCTACAGGAGGAGAGGGCACAGGTGGCAGTGTCTGCACATATGTCCCGTTATCTAAGGTTGGCCCCAGCAATCGAGTCCTTGGCCCAGTACTTGACTTTGAGGTACACTCGGCTAGAGAGAAGTGGCTGTTGGCAGCTGCAAGATTCAACGCTCTTCCAACGCAGCTTTGGGTGGGCAGAATAGCTGGGGTGCCGCTTGTGCAGAGACTTTGCCCCTTTGACCAACTGGAGGTCGAGACAGTAGATCATGTTGTGCTTAGGTGCCATCTGTATGACCCTTTCCGGGATGAGTTCTTGGGGCCTTTACGATTGAGCCAGTTTGGGTGGTCCGATGATAGGGCAGTGGAATTTTTGCTTAGCAACTCTAACCAGGATACTACCAGTGCAGTAGTAAAGTTTTGACTGCAGCTTTTATTAGGAGACACCAGTTTGTGAACTTTAACTCAGAATCCCTGCAGGAATAGGGATAGTCCTCCCAGGTTTCATGGCTATAGGTGGTGATAACTGATTTATGTTTACTTGCTGTATGTTCTCTCTTGTTGAATATTTTTATGTTTGTTATATGTTAATACTGTTTATGTTATGTTATGTCATGTTTGTTTTATCTAGCAATGGCCTCAGGCTACGCTCAATAAATTGAATTGAATTTAATAGTGTGTAGAGTGGAGATGCAGTGCAGGGGAACTCCATGTCATATAGCTCCATACACCACATTAAGTATCCTCAGGGATTCTTCGGAGATTCAGACTGGCTGATCTGTTTGAGCACTAATCAGGGACAAATTCACTAGAGTACAAAACCTCTGTTAATTTATTGTCTGAACCAGGACACTGTGTCATACCTAGAGGACCAGACTCTATAGCTCCCTATTCTCAGACCTGGCCAAATGGGGAGACATGGTAGCTTGGCAGGCAGTTGGGAAAAGAAGTGTGAAACTGGGACAAATTCCTGATTTCAGACAATGCTCTAGGATGCTGGAAGTAATGGGCAGACTGCCAGGAACAGGGAGCATCCTGGATGTTTGGAGGCTTTTGCCTATGGTGCAGTCCCCAGAATGTGCGAACATCACCAGGCCAAAGGTACTGTGGGAACTCCACTTGGTAGTCATCTAGACTTGGAGACCATTGTTTGGATGAGAGGAATGCACAGAAAAAAGCAGCCCTGAGTGCTCCCAACTCACTCTCCTCCCCTGCCTGGGACATTCCTATACGAAGAAGCCATTAGAGCAAAGACGGTTCTTCCTTTCTTCTCTGTTTTTATTTATTGCTCTACTGTTATTGCAATTATCCATCTATAACACACATTTAATATGCTGCCTAACTAATCAAAAAAGGCCGTGCAGTGTTTTAACATAAATTAAACAGTTAAATAAATCATCCCTATGCTGTTGTGTCTCCTAGAGATTACCAGACAATCTCTCTTCTCAAAACTGTTTCTTTTCTGAGAATAAATGCTCTGCCGTGTGCCTGGCTGGGATGGGGAGCCTTGTTCCAGTAGTATCATCCTCTGCTACTGGCCTCCCACGCTTGGACTAATTCCAATCTCAGGAATTATGGCAGCGGCTCAGAATTGCAGGTTGGTATCAGTGGGAAATTTTTAAAACTATAAGTGATATTTTCCCAACAAAAAGTTCAAAATTGAAAGATTTTCATTTTGGTGTATTTTCTACCACTAATTTTTGAAGCCAGTTTTCAAACGTATTATTTTTAAAAGAGTTGACACATTTTTGGTTGCTAAAAATCTGGAAATTTAGAAAAAATTTGATTTTCCAAAATTTTGATTTCCAAGAAAATTTTCAGATTCCTTTATCAGTTAGGTGCTAAAAACAAATAAACAAGCAAACAAAAATACATTCGAAAAAATAATCAGATTAACATGTTTGGAAATTTTTTAAACATGGAAATGAAGTTTTTGGCAAACATTTTTGAATTTGGGAGAATATTGTTGGCTCAAGGATATCAAGCAGAAATTTGAAACAGTTCTAGTAACTTTGCTGAAGGTAACACAGTCTTACTGGGATCTAGAGTTGTTTGTTAAATAGTTTTTTCCTCCCCTGTGAAAGTTTCTCTATGGGTAATTTCAGACGTTACGTGATCACAGTCAACCACTCTGAATCACAGTGGATTCAGGGTAGGGCTGTAGCGGAATGTCGCAGCAGTAGCTATTTCCGCCGGAAACAGCGTTTCTGCAATTAGTGGTATGGCGTGGCAGAGGCTTTCATTCCGCTAGTTTCATTCTGCTACTTCCGCAGTTCTGCTAATTTCATTCCGCTAGTTCCACAGGCCTCGCAAAATAGCGGAAACATGACATTTTCGCTACTTCCCCCATTCCGCCAGCACCACAAAATAGCGAAATAGCAGTTTTCCGACCGTTTCTGCAATTTTTACGCAATTCCGCAATTTGCAGAATGCCGGCAGAATTAGCGGAATGTCCGCAGAAAAGCCGCGGTGTGGCACGGGCAATTCCGAAATGGTGAAATGGAATCGTGGTGTGGTAACAGCTGCTGCCGCATCAGCCCTAATTCAGGGTGGTGGCTGTGATCACCGTAACGTCTATTTGAGCTCCGCTAGATGTTCACCACAGTGAATCTCTGGCAGGGTTCAAAACTAAACACGGTTCTGGAGGTGAGGCCGGCCTCAACTCCAGAACCATGGTTAGGTTGGCCACGATCCGGGACGGGGCTGGCAATGGCGGTGCTGCATGTCTGCTTGCCAGGCCCATCCCAGAATCAGGCCTCAACCACAGGATGGAGTCGGACCTGATTGGCCTCTACGCCCACCCGTCTCCCCATGGGCGGGCGGCCGAGGGAGCTCAAGGGGGGCTGAGTGGCCGCACGTTGCGCCGTGTAGCCCCACCCCCTCCCCAAACCCTGGTAGCGATCAGGCCGGCACATCTAAAGGATGGCCGGTCTGATCATAGACCAGGATCCGAGATGGATCACGGTCCAGAGTTCAGCGTGGCAGGTCAAAAGACCCATCACGTCAGAAATTACCCTATGGGTGAAAACAGACATGAAGCTAACCACCCTTTAACCACCCTTGGTGGTCATTTATGCATGTTTCAGGGCTGCATAGGGAACCAATACAGCCCTGAAACATGCATAAATAACCACCAAGGTTGGTTAAAGGGTGGTTAGCATCATGTCTGTTTTCACCCTATGTTGTGAAAAATAATTGTCCAGAAATTTCATGTTTTCATTGAAAACCTCAAAATAAAAAAAAAAGATGCACCAATTTTTGTAGCAAAATCTTTTGCTGAAAATCTAATTTTGTTTGTATTTAAATATTTTTAAATGGTTGAATTTTGATTTTTTGTGGAAAATGAAATTTTGCAAAAATTTCAAAAATGCAATTTGAAATCTGAAAGTTCAAACATTTGAATTTTATTGGAGAAAGTGTCAAGAGAGTTTTTACATGGATGGGGGTGGGTGTTCTGGCACAGTGGTTGGAGGTGGGTGGGTGTTCCTTTACAAGGACACACACCCACCTCCACCCACAGGGCATCCTCCAGTTTTCCGGAGGGCTCCATGGGTGGAGGAGGGTGGAGGTGGGTGTTGCGTGGGAGCATGTATGCACCCCCACCCATCCCGCTCGGTGTTCACAAGGTTCGACCAGACACCCATCCCCCCACCCACTCCCAGCTGTGTACATGGATGCCCCCTGCACACCCACCCGAACACCGAGCCGGGGGGGCCGGGGACATCCATGTAAAAACGCCCAACCCAGATTTGCATCCCACCCCAAAAAAAGGCTATATATTTGTTGGCAACATAGAATTTTTAGACAACTGGGGGGGAAAATGTGGGGGCGGGGGGACGAGGTTCTATGAAGGTCTGAAAATGATCCATGGAAACAATTGTTCTTTCCCCACAAAAAAACCCAGCTCTCTAATGTTCAAGGTTGCTGCGATGATCGCAGCCTCAGCTGTTGTCAGTACCCGCAACTCCATTCTTGACGTCAGTTGGAGCTCGATACCCAGTCAAACTCACTGAATTTGTGGTACCTGAACCACCTCACACAGTTTGTGGGCAGGGGCAGAAGGACTTGTTTCTGAGGCAGATCAGACAGATACAGAATTCAAATAAAACAAGCAAAGAGGGCCGAGCCAGCCCAAAACATACACTGGGCCAAGGGCACATGGAAAGGATCAGACAAGAACCAGGAAGGGGAACCAGAAAGAAGACAGATGAGCCACGCAACTTCCTGTGGCTGCAGGCCTGCTTTTTATATGGCAGGCAGCCAAGGGTGACCTGGCCAGCATTGGGGAAGGCCTTCAGCACCAGCCCTAGGCCCTGGCCTGAGTGAGCCAGTAGTGCCGTGGGGTCAGGCAACAGCTCCAAGGCCTCAAAAGTGCCAGTTCAGACCCTGGTTCGTTCAGGCTGGTTCCGCATTGGCTATATTTATTCACTTTATTGTTCATGCAGTTCATTATTGGGTGTCTCCGTTTGAAATCCTCTGACCTGTGTCACATGATGAATGGGAGGTTATTTTATTGGAGGATAGAGTCCAAACGAAAATAATTTTAAAAAAACATTATTATTTTTAAAAGACCCTGAAGTATTAGATTTCAACCAAACTTCTCCAAGGTCACAGATTTGAATCTGGGTGTCAGCTGAGGTACATAAATGCCAAAAATTAGGTTCACAAATAGGAAGTGGCCAGTTCATTTTGGCTGTAGCCAGTGGAGAAGGTATTTCAGAACGTGCTTGGTGAGAAGGTCTGGCCTGGGGACAGCTCCTGAGTCCTGACCACCACATTCCCTTTAGTGCTGACTCCAATTAGGCTGGAATTCCAAGTGTTTGGTGCTCCTGAGAAGTGGAATATGGAGTTGCCTATAACTGTAGGGAGACACAAACCAGAGATGACCCCGTGTCTGGTCCCCCTCCCCTCCCCCACCCCACCCACCCACACCGATACTGGCACTCATGGGCAGCTGTTAACATGCTGAGCTCTCCTGGGCAATGACTGAGTCTGACTCAAGACTGACCTCCAAAGCACTTTGAACCCAAGCCCTGTGAAGAGGAAATGGCCATGTAGCCAGCCATGCCCGTACTGCTGAGGTGGAGACATTGCCAGCACAATAGAGAGCTGTTCAATCCATTCGCCAAGCTCTTGCCACACAATAAAAATCTAAAGTGACTGTAGATCATAGCAGCATTATGCAAAGTGCAATTTGCATAATCTTTATGCAAATCAGGGTGGATAATCAGCCTTAGCCAGACTGGAGTTGCTTTCAAAAGTCTCTCTTCTATGATTCTGTCCTTTGTTCATCGTTTCAAAAGAGGGTTTCTCTGCCCCGCTTGTCTGAAAATTTCACCCAGGGTAGGGCAGAGTAAATTTGAAATGTCATACCCCTTTTAGTACTGTTGCACCCAGGGTGTCCACTAAAGGTGCTGCTGTCTCCTGCATCCATGCTTCCTCAAGTTGGGCGCTCTCCGGGTGCTGAATGAGAGGACAACTTTTGTCCTCTCAATCAGCACCTGGAGAACTCCCAACTTGCAGAAGCAAGGATGCAAGAGACAGCAGCGCCTCTAATGGGCACCCTGGGTGTCAAAGTACTAAAGCGCAAATGGCATTTCAAATCATTGTGGGGCTGGTGAAATTGTGTGGTCAAAGAGATGTTGTCTATGCGAACCCAGCATTGGTGAATTATGGGGCATTCCAACACCATCACTGATATCAGCTGGGCTGGCGCAGGCCTAGGAGAGATGGCCAAGGGGTATTCACAGGCAAAAAGCCATATTGCTTACAGTCAAAAACCCAATAGGTAAAAACAGGCTAAAAATACCGGAAAGGATGCCACAAAGAAGGTGGTGACCATTTGTTCTCAGCTGTCACAGAAGGAAGAACAAGAGGGAATGGGCTTAGATTGCCGCAAGGGAGATTTCAGCTAAATATCAAGACAAACGTCCTAGCTGTATGGACTGTTGGGCAATGGAAGATGTTGCCCAGGGAGGCAGAGAAATTTCCTTCCTTGGATGTTTTCAAAGCTCAAGTATCAGTCTGTGGTGCTATAAGCTGAGCATATCCAGCTTGGAGCAGGGGGTTGGACTAGATGACCTTTGATTCTCCTGCCAACCCTAGAGTTCTATGATTCTATGCTTTGTGCCTACCCAGGCATTGAGAACCATCTCCCTCCTGCTATGTTGGCAAAGCTGCACTCCACTGGGATTGATCTGGGAAACACCTGGGATTGGGAAAGCAAACAGATTGCCTAGGTGTTGCATGACATGCTTGGGGTTGAGAACAGGACCCCATAGCAGGGTCTTTTGCTTTGAACTAGGAACGTCTCCTCTCATTACAACAGAAACTCCCCATGTCACAATCAATGTTCCCTCCCATTTCCCAGTTCCCTCCCATTTCCCCCACACAGTAATATTTTGTATGTGTGCATGATCGAAACCCCCATGCATGCAAACAAAAATGGCTATGATCAGGTAATTTGCAGACATTGGAGGATGTCAAATTTCAGGCCCTTTATGCAAATTTAAAATAGGGTTGGTCTGAGAAAAAATATATACATTTCTTTTCAAAAATGAAACAAATTCAGCAAGCAATATATCCCTTTACATAAAACAATCTTGAATCCCTGGCGGTGGGATTTCTATTTCAAAGCTCTACTGCTTGATCCACAAACAACAGGGCATTCTTTATTCATTCAACCATTTTGGAAGGACTTTGTATATTGCAATGCCTAGTACTCAGATAGCTGTTGGTTAAGATACTGCAGCAGGCTGGGTAGCTAAGCTCTGGGGCAATCATGCTAAGAGTCCTGTAGTTTGTTCTTCTCTGTGTCTCTTAACTCACTCAAGCTATGTTCCCATCGGCGGCGGCAGTGGCAGCAGCGGGAGGGGTGAGGGAAGACGTGGCAGTGCAGAAGAGCCGGCCGGCGGGAAAAGAGCCGGTGTGACTGGGGATCTGCTGCGGCTTCTCTCGCGCATGTCAGGGCAGGATTTTGCAGCAGGCTGGGTAGCTAAGCTCTGGGGCAATCATGCTAAGAGTCCTGTAGTTTGTTCTTCTCTGTGTCTCTTAACTCACTCAAGCTATGTTCCCATCGGCGGCGGCAGTGGCAGCAGCGGGAGGGGTGAGGGAAGACGTGGCAGTGCAGAAGAGCCGGCCGGCGGGAAAAGAGCCGGTGTGACTGGGGATCTGCTGCGGCTTCTCTCGCGCATGTCAGGGCAGGATTTTGCACCCTGACATGTGCGAGAGAAGCCGTGGCAGATCCCCGTTCACACCGGCTCATTTCCCATCGGCCGGCTCCTCCGCGTCTTCCCTCGCCCCTCCCACTGCCGTCACTGCTGCCGCAGATGAGAACGCAGTCTTAGAAACCATGGCAGGAGCTGATAGTTCCTTCCCTTGCAGAGTAGGGTGCTAGTAGGAAGGAGCAAAGATGAGGTGTATGGGTAGCACAGTTGGCCCAGGTGAAACTAACCCAGAGTTGATCATACATCATACAGGAGATCCAAAGCTGAGTCTCTCTTGCACATATGCCCTCACATCTCAGTGGGACTAGCTGCCACTGCCACTGCCACTGACAATTGCAGAAGAATTGGGGACCTGATCATACCCAACCCCTCTGTGTCAGATCTGGTACAGTGGAGTTTGTAAGCGGTGCCAAAAGGCGTCCCATTTTAGTTTCTTTCCTCTCTCACCCACTTCCCTTGGCTTACCTACTTCTGGGGGTTTATGATGGGGGTGGGAGCATCGGGTTGCAACAGGACCCAGACTCCCAGAGGCCTGTTCTGAGGTCTGGGTTGGCCTTCTGGAGCATGTGCAGGCCCCAGGAATGAATCAATGCCACCCCCTTACCTTGCCCAGGAAAATGCCACCCACGTACAGCCAAATGCCACCCTCCCCCGCTTCTACCCTTATGTGGACATTAGCCCCCGTTGGCTACCCAGCGAAAGGGAAGCTCCCTCTCACTTCCCTGTGCAATGTCCTCCATCTTCCCTTCCCAGCACAGTGGAGTCAACCACCTCTCCTCCCCAGCCCTGTTCTTTGTAATGGACCCCCCTTTTCCTGATCATCTTCCCCCAGTTCTACAGGGGTCCCCTCCCCTACCTAGCACAAGCCCTCCCATGTCCAACACCATATGCCCCTCACCTCCTTACCAGTTCTGACTGGTGCCTTTACAACGATCTAGCACTTAGGCCTGATGCAACAAGAAATCTCAGTGATCCGAAATCTTTCATCAGAAGCAGGGCATTTGCCAAGATTTGTGCAATGTGGAAACTTACCGCCTTTCCTGCTGTTTTTGTCATTTCCCGTTATTTTTTGCAAGTTCAATGGGACTGCCATGGGCTGGCCTCAAGCCCTGTGTGTGCCCCACACATACCCCTTGAAGCCTGTGAAGATGAAAACTTGCCAAATAAGCACCAGGGAAGTGCTGGAAATTGCCATAAAAGTGCTGTAAAACTGCCATAAAATTCCCCCAAAGTGACTAAATAGACCCCAGAAAGTGACAAATAATCCCAGAAAGTTTACAAAAAGTGAGGAAAATGACAGGGGTGCAGGGGGATGACAGAAGTGCAGAAGCACCAGATGGACCACTGACAGATATTCGCTTGCACCCTTGAAAGGTTATTTCCCTTCAGAACGGGAACACTTGATCTTGTTTCAGCCCTACTAACATTAGATGTTTCCCAGTAATCACTCTGATAACGGCTAATTGGGGAGTCTTGTTATGTGGCTGCTGGTTTTGCAGGCTCATTATCCCATGCACGTGGTTTGGGTGAATTGTTCTTGCATCCAGTACCTTCACACACAAAGGACAGAAATAGCTTGAGCCGTCAGTGTAATGAAGGCACTGGAGTTCACTGTCTCTGACCCACCAGCTCTCCCACCTTTCCAGGAGCAGCCCTGATGCAGGGAAAGAGATCACAGCCAGGCCTTTGAAATGGAGGGCCCCCCAGTCTATCAGAATGGGAGCCAGCTGGCCTTACGGAGTGGCTTAAAGGATCGAGGGGAGGTTCTGGAGCAAGGCTGGCAAATGTAGGCAGGGGAAACACCACAACATCAGTACCCTGCCCTCCATTCAGTAAAGGCACTGGCACGGCTCTCAGCCAGGGATGACCACAAGGTAAGGGACACCCTAGGGCACTGGGCTACAGGTGCCCACCTTGTGAGGCAGAAGGAACGAGATGAGGGAGCTGGTAGCACCTTCAGCTGCCTTTCTGCTCCCTCCAGGGTCACTATGTTGGTCCTGGTCATGCCAGCAGGAAATGGGGGATGAGGTGCAAGGACTGGGCATGTGCAATGTGCACATCCCCCCTCTCCGCCAGGTATCCATGCAAGGGCCCGATGCATTGCACTCTGGGAGCTATGCAAATGGAGTAACATTCACATGGGAGGGCTGTGGTCTGACATTGCTCTCAAAGGCAGTGATGCTGGTTGCTTACTAAGACTGTGATTTCATGTTTTGATAAAACACAAATAAACCCAAAAAAGCCTTTTCGAGTTCCATATTTGAAACACAAATAATAGGGCTGTATATTCAGATTCCAAGTGAACAACAAATTCCTGAAAAACATACAATCCAAGGTCTCAAACTGCCCCCCACCCCCACCCCCATTCAGCTCAAAGCCAGACTGCTCTCTGAGGCTGCTTTTAGACGTGCGTGGCGAACACGCTGCATAAAGTCACGCTGCATGTAAATATCCCGTCTGTGGGATTTAGATGTGACATTTCGCACGTTAAAGCCGGTTATGCATTCTTTTAAAGCCGCAAATTAAATACCTCGATATCAAGGTATTTAATGAGCTCCTTTAAAAGAATGCGCAACTGACTTTAATGAGCGAAATGTCACACCTAAATCCCACACACGGATATTTACATGCAGCGTGATTTTATGCAGCGTGTTCGCCACGCAAGTCTAAAAGCTCCCTGACTCTCAGTATAGAACATGCTTGGTGCCTGTAGTGAGCCCTCCCCACCTGCAGGGGCCACCACTGTCTCAGAACTGCAGTCTCCAGTACTGCAGCCAGTCCCAGTCCAGTGGAGACCAGCCAGGGAGAAATGGTGAATCCCCAAACCAGTGACACACACACACACAAACGTCAACAAGTGATACCCCTGAGCCAGCCGCATGTCCTATTTCACCTTCCAAAGCCAGAAAACTCCCTGAATCTAGTCTCATGCCCCATTCCCTTTTCCTCAAACCAGCAACCCCTTACCTAAGCCATAAACCCCCTCTAAGCCAGATCCATGCCCCATTCCTACCTCCCCAATCTAACACCCTCCCCTTCAAGCCAGTCGTATTCTCTGTCCTCCCCTAAACCAGTGCTCCTCTTTAAACTGGTAGCAGACTTAGCAGCAATTTATTTTCCTTATAGGCCCATCAAACTGGCAGAGTCTCATTGCACTTCTATGCCAACACAACTGATACACAGGAACTCGTGTTTGTTGTGTTTTCCACTTTGGCGGCAATGGGAGAAATGCACTCAATACAGGTGAAGATAGAAATACAAATAAACATAATGAATAAGAAAAACACAGCTACAAATACAGACATTAATACAAATACTTGCCCTTGTGCAGATCCCTATTGCTTACTGTGTACATGCATAAGCACATGGTGGGCCTCTGCCAGCAAAATAGATTTGACATGGCGAGAGCCAACACTGGATTTCTATGCCTGCTTGATGGTTTAGGGCTATTCCTGGCAAGTCAGAAAAACAAAACGGGTTCCTCTGCTCCCCAGGCTCTGATCTTTTCTAAGGTTCTGGGCTGTCCTCTCACAGAGTAGTGCTTTCTCTTACACAGCTGGCCGGCAGCCTATGAAAAATTGCTACCAAGAGCGCCATAGAAAGACTAGGTTATTTCCAAACTACAAACAACAACTATTTTTGCTCCTATGAACCCCAGCACCTCTTGAGTAGCATCCACAGGCCATTAATCTATTATCTTCACTAATGGGGAGATAGTAAGAGCCCCTTTATTTAAATCACCTGCCACTTTCCTCTCAAAAAGATTTGTGCAATCTTTTCCACACCCAATTGTTGACAGTAGAACTTTAACAGTCCAAACCAATTATGGAGCCAGTGTTAATTACAGGAGTGTAGTACACCCTTCCCCCCACACAGACCTCTGTCTCATTCGAACCATGGGGTGATCTCTGGAAGGGGCCAAATCTAGTTGAACGGACAAATCTAAGGGTGTAAACACTAGTGACTGCGTCACCGCAGCAACCCGGTCCAGATTTGGAGGGGAAGCCACAACAGAGACAGTCATGATCAGGTGGCTGCAGCACAAATATTTTTGTGACTGGCCCACCAAGGAAGGTGGGGAGCTGCATAAAATGCTGGCCAGATGGCCCCACCCCCGCGCACCATCCCCTGCCATGACAGGCAGCAGTGTCGTCCAGCCATAGTGAACCCAATCCGGAACAGACCACGGTGGACTATAACAAACGTAATAGCCCACTGTAGCCCGCTGTGGCTCAATTAGGCAGATGGTGGCTCGGGCTGTGACCCGGAAGGTCTCTGGGGCTAGAATCATCTGGGAGAAATCCAAGTCAAACATCTTGCAGGATTCCAACAAACGCAATGGTGACCCGCAGGCCTAAATGGGCCATCATCATGTTTGTTAACACCCTAAGTGTACTGATTCCTTGTGGGCTTGAGACAGCAAGTAAAGGAACCTTCCTTTGATGTAACTCTTTTAGCACAACTCTTTAATGCATATTCAAGGAATTTCTCATTCCCAGAGCGTTAGCATAACAACTGCACCAATTTGAGCTCATTGGGGCTCTGTAGGGAGAGATGGTTAGAAAAACATCAAAATGGTGTTGGGAGGGGGATGGTGTGGACTGATGGGTAATATAGTTGATGCTTTTCACCAGCTCCTACCCCATATCTTCCCTGCAGACATGCAGCCTCACATCCCTGCCCCTCCCCCACCGAATGGAAATTACATATAATGTATTATTCTTTTTAAAATTAAAATGATCCCCCACTACTGTGCTGTGATTTCAATCCACTATGAATTATTTACTCCCCAACAATTAGTAAGTCAGTTCATTTCTTCCCCAGCTGAAGGATCCAAAATCAATCAGTAATTTGCATCCATCAAAGGCACCTTTGGATATGAAAGTAGATGCCAGTTTACACTAGGGAAGGATCTGGCCACTGAGTGTTACACCTTTAGGCCTAGATGTTTCACTGGTTGGTAAAATGTCACCAGAAGGATTTAAAAGTAGAGCTGCTCAAAAACAGCAGATGCTACTGCACAGAAAGAGTGAAAATTGCTTTTGAAAATTCAGATTTCAAAATTGCTCCAGAAATTCAAAAACTAATTTCAAAACTTCAACTTGAAATGAAAAACCTCACAAAAGCTTTCCAAGTTTCATTTTGAAGTTGCCAGCCCTAAATCTTTAAAAAAGAAAAGAAAAAAAGAACCACTTTGAAAAATGTCCTTGAGTTTGAAAAATGAAGTGCTGACAATTTGAGGGATTTTGACAGCATTTTGCAAAGTTTGGAAGGGTGGGTGGGGGGAGAATCAAGAATTTTGTGATCATATTTCTCACGGAAATTCCATTTTGACAAAACATTTCCACCCTGCTAGACCTTAGAGTTTCTTTTTCACCCCATCTCACAGTCATTTCACGTTGAGGATAACAACCAACTACTGGTGTAAGCCATTGGCATTGATACATTGGCTCACATGCCTGGGGTCTTTATGTAGGGCGGAATGCTTTGTGTCTCTGTAGCTCCTGCCCAGTAGGCAGCTCCTGCCCCATAGTGCCCCACTGTGCCACGAATGCTACTGCCACCATTGGCCTGCTGTAGAGAGTCCTTAGACAGTATTACTTTAGCTAGGATTCCTGTGCCCAGCGCAGGGAGGGGTCAGCCTCTAGTTACAGGATGGAGTATACCCTGGCTGCTCTCCATCCTCCCATTAGGGCACATTCCAACAGAGTAAACTCTGCAGCGTAAGGTTAGGACATTTTTTTTTTTGGGGGGGGGGGGGGCTTCCATCTTCGGAAGACCTGAAATGCACACCTCTACTGAAGGGGAGTGTGTACTCCTGATTTTTCAGGAATACTTCTCTTCCTATTCCTAAATAACTTTGGTTTATTTATTTATTTATGTATAAATATTTGTTAGCTGCCCCCTCATGCCTATGGCATCTCGGGGCGGCTTACAGAATAAAAACACACAATAAAATTCATTAAAACAATAATATTCATTTTAAAAATACAATCCCCCTCTACCCCACCCTCCCCTCCGAAGGCCTGGGCAAACAGCCATGTCTTGCAGACTCGGCAAAATGCCAACAGACCTGGGAGCAGACGGGCTTTCTCCGGGAGGGAATTCCAGAGCCTCAGCCTGGCCACCGAGAATGCCTGCTCCATTATGGCCCCCAGCTTTACACGGGGGACCTCCAAAAAGGCACCCCCGGTGGACCACAAGGATTGCTCTGAGGCATGGAGGGCAAGGTATGAGGGGCATGTACCCCAAGGTATGAGGGGCCCAGACTATGTAGGGCTTTATAGATCAACACTAGCACCTTGAATCAGGCTCGGTACGCTATAGGCAGCCAGTGCAGAGCACGGAGCACAGATGTTATGTGCTCCTGCCTTCCTGTCCACATAAGGAGATGGGCCGCCGCATTCTGCACCAGCTGCAGCCTCCAAACCAAAAACAAGGGAAGCCCCATGTACAGCGTGTTGCAGTAGTCTAGCCTTGAGGTGATGAAGGCATGGATAAGGGTGGCCAGGTCGGGCCTGGAAATGTATGGACACAGCCGCTGTACCAGATACAGCTGGCGGAAGGCGGTCTTAGCCACCATCTCTACCTGCCAATCCAGCCGAAGTCCCGAGTCCAACACCACCCCCAGACTCCGAACCTGCTGGGCTACAGGAGGGCGGACCCCCCATACCAGGGGAGCCAGTACCTCCCTCGCCCTACCCACCACCATCACCTCCGTCTTATCAGGATTGAGCTTCAGTCTGTTCTGCCGCATCCAATCCGCCACAGCCTCCAAACATTGGGAAAGTAATGAGACAGCGGGATCTGGGTCAGTTGAAAACGAGAGGTACAGCTGAGTATCATCAGCATATTGGTGACATCGCACCCCAAACCCTCTCACGATCTCCCCCAGGGGCTGCATATATACATTAAATAATAGCGGAGGCAAGATCGAACCCTGCGGAACGCCACAGGTCAAGGCCCGGGGGCTTGATGTTTCAGCCCCCAGCACCACCCGCTGGCTTCTCCCCAAGAGGAATAAGCGGAACCACCCTAGGACAGTCCCATCCAGAACCCCCAGGTCTCGCAGCCATCTCAGCAGCAGCCCATGGTCCATGGTGTCAAATGCGGCCGAGAGATCTAGCAGGATCAAGAATGTTGAACATCTTGCGTCCATCTCCTGGCAGAGATCATCCACCAAGGCCACCAACGCAGTCTCAGTACCATAGCCGGGGAGGAACCCAGATTGAAAAGGGTCAAGGAAACCAATGCTGTCCAAATGCTCCTGGAGCTGCAGTGCCACTGCCCGTTCAATAACCTTCCCTAAAAAGGGAAGATTAGAGACGGGTCGATAGCGGGCAAGAGCGTCCACATGCAAAGATGGCTTCTTCAGCAGGGGCACACCACTGCCTCCTTGAGACTGGGTGACAATCTCCCCTGCCGAAGGGACACATTCACTACCCTCGACAGCACCTTCCCCAAGGTCTCCCTGGAGGCTTTCACCAACCAGGTTTAGAGCTCTGTTTGTGTGAACACTTTAATAATAAAACAAAAGTAAGTCCCAACTACACTCATTTGACTGCTTCTTGGAAAGTGGTGTTCTTCAACTTACTGCCGTTATTCTTTAGTACCTCTTGGCTTCTATATCCCCAGCCTTGCTATATTTGCAGTCACCAGCAGGGGGTGTTGCTCTCAGCCCCGAGGAGAGCAGCAGAGAGACTCTGCTGAGTTAAAGAGACCAGCATCAGGCAGTGCTCTCACCTACACAGTCTCTGGCGATCCAGCCCAATCTTTAGACCCCATTCCCACACTGCTCACCCCTGCTGGGGCATCTCAGAACAGAGAGCTCCCCCGCTTTCCACATGCACAATTCCAGCACTGGGCAGAGGGGGGGAGAGGTCATCTCCATGGTCCACAGCTTTGTTATGTTGCATGGCAACATCCCTCCATTCTCCCCATGGCTGATGCGTTGCCATTAGGGATGTGCGAACAGAACGGGGTTCGGATGTTTGGACGTTCAGTCTGAAAACTTAGTTTGAGTTTGTGCGTTCGGTCCCATGGAGTTTGGACCCCCCTGAACATTCAGAAAAGTTCAGCTGTGGCAGAGGCTTGGGGTGCTCCAGGGGGGCCCGTGGGGGCATGGCAGGTCATTGGAGACACAGCAGCAGCAGCAGAGACTGGGAAGGCTTGGTGCTTGGCACCCCAGCTTGCCCGGGCAGGCAGGCTCAGTGCTTGGCCCCTGGGGGTGTCCGTGGTGCCATGGTTGGCCATCTGAGACCCAGCGACAGCAGCAGCAGCAGAAGCCGGGAAGGCTTGGTGACTGGCCTGGCACCCCTACTTGGCCAGTCATTGTAGGCTGCCAGGCATCAGTGGAACAGCAGCAGACACTGGATTGCCTGGTAGCAGAAGCCATGGCACAGCAGAGGCAGCAGCGGTAGCAGCAGCAGACAGGCAGCGTGGCATGAGCAATGAAAGGCAGGCTGAGGCAGGGTTCGAGGTTGGCAACCAGAGCAGGTAGACAGGCAGTGTGGCATGAGAGGCAATAGGGAAGGCAGGCTGGGACCTTGGCAGGGCACTCAGATAGACTGGCAAAGACTGTGCAGCTCAAAAGAGAGAGAGCCAGTCAGATAGGTGGGCAGAGATCATCTAGACAGAGGCTGGCTGGCAGGCTTTCAGTTTCCCAATGCCACCCTGCATCATGAGGTCAGTCAGATAGGCCGGATGAGGCCGTCTAGTCAGAGAGAGAGAGAGAGAGAGGCAGGGTGGGTGCTGGGCATTGGGAAGGAGGGACAGCACATCAGCAGCAGTAGCCCAGATTGAGGAGGAGCCCCATCCAAAGACTGCCTCTGGCATGGAATGGTGTGTGCCACTGCACCATAAATCCATGTCCAGGGGCAGCTCAGGGAATCCCAGCAGCGGAAGCTTCACCTTTATAAAAAGTAACTGCTCCATCAACTTGGTCCGCAGTCTCAGGCGGTGCGGAGAGCAAATGTCCCCCGCTATAGAGAACTCCCACTCGCTGGGGACATTGGTTGGTGGGCAGGACAAGAGACCCTTGGCCACTTTGGACAGGGCTGGTCACACGTCCCTCCAAGAGTTGTGTAGCCAGCCACCATATTCTGCCCCTCCCATCAGCGCTGTCTGTGGTGCAGCAGCTGCATCCAGTTGAGGCCCAGAAGCATCAGTGCACCATGGAGGAGCTGGGGTGGGGGCAACTGCCAAGTCCATCGGCAGCTTCAGGACGTGGCTTTCAACTGAAAGCCACGTGCATGTTGGGGGAAATGATTGCTCTCGATGGGCAGCCCTTCTCGGTGGTTGGGGACATGCGGTTTAGGTGCCTGATTGGCTTCCTGGCCCCCCAGTTTAAGCTGCCCTTGCACACCACCCTGAGTAGGCAGGTGGTTCCAGCCTCTTACCAGGCTTTAAAGGAGCGGGGGAGAGACCAGCTGACAGGGACTGGTGGTGCCACCATCCACTTCACCACCGACCTGTGATTGAGTAGGAATGCGCAGCACGCTTACCTGGCAGTGACAGAAAACTGGTGGCAGGACGCAGAGGCAGCGTTTGGCAGTGGCAGGAGGGGTTCTGAAGCAGGGTATAGGTGGGCCCTGCTTCAGGCGGAAGTCATGGATGCTGCGGCCCCCACACTTCTTGGAACATTGAGGCAGTCCTGTCCACCATGGTGAGGGAGTGGGTCATCCCAGATGCGCCCTTCACCAAGGGGTGCATGGTGATGGACAATGTGGCCAACATATTGAGGGCAGTCTGCGAGGGGGGCTTCACCAGCATCCCTTGTGCTACACACACCATACACCTGGTGGTCAGGGGCGCTCTGGGATAGGGGGAAGAAGGGGGTTGGGGGAGGCACCCTTAGCTCCCTGATTGAGTGGGGGAGGAAGCTGGCCAGTTTCTTTAACCAGAGCATGAAGGGCAACAACCTCCTCCGGGCGAAGCAGGCAGAGCAAGGCTCCCTAGTGCACCAGCTGGTGCAGGATGTGTACACCAGCTGGAATGCCACGTTCCTGATGCTCAAGTGGCTTCTCAAGCAGAAAGCCACCTTGCATCATGTTCAACTGATGATGGACAGTGGGACACCTCCAGGGTACGATGGGGCAGAATGGGAGATCCTGGCTCACACTGTCTTTGTTCTGAGACCATTCCTGGCCATGACAGAGACCATCAGCTCCTCCACAGCCACCATCAGCCAGGTGTCCCCTCTGGTGCAAAGTCTCCTCAGGAGGCTGGAGGAGATTTCCAGAGGCAGGATTGTGGTCCTCAGGGCAAGAAGCTGACGGATGAAGCAGTTGCCCTGGTGCAACAGCTGAAGGTAGGGATGAAAGTGCGGTTCAAAGAGCTCCTGCAGCAGGAGGAATACATTCTTGCAACCATGCTGGACCCCAGGGTCAAGGTCAATGTGGCACACCAGACAGTGCTCTATGAGCACTGGAATAGTGAACTGGTATAGAGGGTCTGGCAGGCAGAGAGGGCTCTGGAGAGTGTGCGGCAGCAGAAGCAGGATGCCCCTGTGGATGGTGGGAGTGAGAGCAGCCACCACTTTCAGTCAGCGGGGTCTATCGCTGCCCCCAGCCCTAGCAGTAGCAGCACCAGCAGTAGGCTGATCAGCAGCAGCAGCCCTATTGCTTCTGGATGCCATAGATGGACAGCCCTCCCTGCCTGTAATGTTGGCCCCAGAACTCTGCGGGTGGGTCCTGGGGCTGGAGTGGCTGTTTCTTGATGCAGTGGAATGATTATTATTATTATTATTAACAAACATTTATATAGCACAAGCAGTGTACCTGGCACTTTACAAAGTAATAAAATAGACAGGGTCCCTGCCCCTAGGGCTTACAATCTGAGAGACAGGAGCTGGGGGAGAGACTTAGGAAGGGGAACAGAGGGAGAGACAAGGGGTCTAACATTCATGAAGATGCGAGGTCTCAAATGCACGTACTTGGCTTGGTTATGATGAGAATGATGGCTCCCCTTGAGTGTAATGTAGTCCCCAGAACCCTGACGGTGGGTCCTGGGACTAGAGTGGCAGCTTCTGGATGATGTGGATGGACAGCCCTCCCTGCCTGTAATGTAGGCTCCAGAACCCTGAGGGTGGGTTCTGGGGCTGGAGTGTCTGGCTGTTTCCTGATGTGGTGGAATGACAGCTCTCCATGAGCAGAATGATGGCCCCAGAACCCTGGCATAGGTCTTGGGACTAGAGTAGCAGCTTCTGGATGAAGTGGAATGACACCCCTCCCTGCCTGGAACATAGGCCCTAGAACCCTGACTGTGGGTCTTGGGGGTGGAGTGGCTGATTGTTTCTTGAATGCGGTGGAATGACGGCTCCCCAAGAGCGGAATGATGGCCCCATAACCCTGACGGTGGGTCCTGGGACTAGAGTGGCAGCTTCTTGATGACATAGATGGACAGTCCCCCGTGCCTGGAATGTAGGACCCAGAACTCTGAGGGTGGGTTCTGGGTCTGGAGTAGCTGGCTGTTTCTTGATGTGGTGGAATGACAGCTCCCCATGAGTGGAATGACGGCCCCAGAACCCTGATGGTGGGTGCTGGGACTAGAGTGGCAGCTTCTAGATGATGTGGAATGATGGCTCCCTGTGAGCGGAATGATGGCCCCAGAACCCTGATGGTGGGTCCTGGGACTGGAGTGGCAGCTTCTGCATGAAGTGGAACGACAGACCTCCCTGCCAGGAATGTAGGCCCCAGAACCCTGACAATGTGTCCTGGGGCTGGAGTGGCTGGCTGTTTCTTCATGTGGTGGAATAACAGCTCCCTCTGAGCAGAATGACGGCCACAGAACCCTGATGGTGGGTCCTGGGACTAGAGTGGCAGCTTGATTCTAGAAGAAGTGGAATGACAGCCCTCTCAGCCTGGAACGTAGGCCCCAGAACCCTGATGGTGGGTCCTGGGGAAGTGGCTGGAGCCCCTGCTCAGCCAGGTGTTGCAGGCTGGCTGGCATTAGTGGAGCAGTGACAGAGGCCCGTCAGGGCTCAGTGGCTGGCACCCCTGCTTAGCCGGGCATTGCAGGCTGGCTGGCCTGGAGGTGGGACATTTTCAGACAATGAGATGGACCAACACAGCCCTCCCTGTCTGGAATGTAGGTCCCAGAACCCTGATGGTGGGTCCTGGGGATGGAGTGGCATTGCTTGACCGGGCATTGCAGGCTGGCTGGCATCAGTGGAGCAGCAGCAGAGGCCCGGCCAGGACTCGGTTGCTAGCACCCCTATTTGGCTGAGCATTGCAGGCTGGCTGGCATCAATGGAGCAGTGGTAGAGGCCCAGCCAGGGATCAGAGGTTGGCACCCCTATTTTGCTGGGCATTGCAGGCTGGCATCCTACTTGACTGAGCTCAAGAAGCTCTATTGCAAATTAAGCAAGCCTTAATTGGTGGTGAATCTCATTGACACTCATCCCCCCTCCCTAGGGATGTGCAAACTCAGTTCGGAAGTTCAGAGTTTGGACCGAACTCGAATAGTTTGGTCAAATGAACTGAACTTTCGAACTGAACTTGATTTTCGAACCAAACCGAACCAAATTTCTGAACTCAGTTCTGTTCACACATCCCTACCCCTCCCTCACCAGTGCATTCATCCAAGCTAAGCCCGTCTACAAGAGTGAGGAGCAAATGACTGATGTGTAGTACCAGCAGCAGCAGCAGACACTGGATTGCCTGGGCACAGTAACTGCAGCTGGCACCCCTGGTTGGCCGGCTGTTGCAGGCTGGCTGGCATTGATGGAGCAGCAGAAGAGGCCCGGCCAGGGCTTGGTGACTGGCACCCTGCCCTGATCAGTTGGGCATTGCAGGCTGGCTGGCCTAGATGTGGAACACTTGCAGACAAGTGGAATGATGGCACCAGAACCCTGATGGTGGGTTCTGGGGCTGGAGTGGCCAGAACCCCTGCTAGACTGGGCATTGAAGGCTGCCTGGCATCCATGGAGCAGCAACAGAGGCCCAGACAGGGTTCGGTGGCTGGCACCCCTGCATGGCCGGGCATTCCAGGCTGGCTGGCATTGGTGGAGCAGTGGCAGAGGCCTGTCCAGGGCTCGGTGGATGACACCACTGCTTGGCCAGGCATTGCAGGCTTGCATCATACTCTCAGGATTTCAAAAGCTGTTCTGAAAATTGGTCAAGCCTTGCCCAGTGGTGAATCACATGTCCACCCAGTAGCAGATATTGGATTGCCAGGGCACAGTACCCATGCTACAGCAGAGACAGCAGAAGTGGACATTGGGTTGCCGGGGCACAGAACTCGTGGCACAGACAGCAGAGGCAGCATTGGCAGAAGCAGAAGACATTGGATTGCCCAGGCACGGAACCCATGGCACAGACAGAAGAGGCAGCATTGGCAGTAGCAGAAGACATTGGGTTTCCCAGTAGCAGAACCTATGGCACAGACAACAGAGGTGGCATTGGCAGCAGCAGCAGACATTGGCTTGCCAGGGCACAGAACCCATGGCACAGACAGTAGAGGTGACATTGGCAGCAGCAGCAGACATTGGCTTGCCAGGGCACAGAACCCATGACACAGACAGTAGAGGTGACATTGGCAGCAGCAGCAGACATTGGATTGCCAGGGCACAGAACTCATGGCACAGACAGTAGAAGCAGAATTGGCAGCAGCAGCAGACATTGGATTGCCTGGTAGCAGAACACATGGCACAGACAGCAGAGACAGCATTGCTGGCAGCAGAAGACATTGGATTGCCCGGGCACAGAACCCATAGCACAGACAGCAGAGGTAGCATGGGCAGCAGCAGAAGATGTTGGCTTGCCTAGGCACAGAACCCATGGCACAGACAGCAGAGGCAGCACTGGCAGCAGCAGCGGACATTGGATTGCCAGGACACAGAACACATGGCACAGAGAGCAGAGGTGGCACTGACAGCAGCAGAAGACATTGGATTGCCGGGGCACAGAATCCATGACACAGACAGCAGAGGCAGCATTGGCAGGAGCAGCAGAAATTGGATTGCCTCGGCACAGAACCCGTGGCACAGACAGCAGAGGTGGCATTGGCAGCAGCAACAGACATTGGATTGCCCGGTAGCAGAACCCATGACACAGACAGCAGAGACTGCATTGGCAGCAGCAGCACACATTGGATTGCCTGGTAGCAGAACACATGGCAGAGACAGCAGAGACAGCATTGCTGGCAGCAGCAGACAGTGGATTGACCAGGCACAGAACCCATGGCACAGACAGCAGAGGCAGCATTGGCAGCAGCAGAAGACATTGGATTGCCCGGACACAGAATCCATAGCACATACAGAAGAGGCAGCAATGGCAGCAGCAGCAGACATTGGATTGCCCGGTAGCAGAACCCATGGCACAGACAGCAGAGGCGGCACTAGCAGCAGCAACACACATTGGATTGCCCAGGCACAGAACCTGTGGCACAAACAGCAGAGGCAGCATTGGCAGCAGCAGCAGACATTGGATTGCCAGGGCACAGAACCTGTGGCACAGACAGCAGAGGCAGCATTGGCATCAGCAGCAGACATTGGATTGCCCGGGCACAGAATCCATGGCACAGACAGCAGAGGCGGCATTGGCAGCAGCAGCAGAAGACATTGGATTGCCTGGGCACAGAACCCATGGCACAGACAGCAGAGGCAGCATTGGCAGCAGAAGCAGACATTAGATTGCCCATGCACAGAACCAATGGCACAGACAGTAGAGGCAGCATTGGCAGTAGCAAAAGACATTGGATTGCCTGGGCATGAAACCCGTGGCACAGACAGTAGAGGCAGCATTGGCAGTAGCAGCAGACATTGGATTTCCCAGGAGCAGAACCCATGGCATAGACAGCAGAGGCAGCATTGGCATCAGCAGTGGACACTGAATTGCCCAGGCACAGAACCCGTGGCACAGATAGCAGAGGCAGCATTGGCAGCAGCAGCAGCAGACATTGGATTGCCAGGGCACAGAACCCGTGGCACAGAAAGCAGAGGCAGCATTAGCAGCAGCAGCGGATATTGGATTGCCCGGTAGCAGAATCCATGGCACAAACAGCAGAGGCAGCATTGGCAGCAGCAGCAGACATTTGATTTCTGGGTAGCAGAACCTATGGCACAGACATCAGAGGTAGCATCGGCAGAAGCAGCAGACATTGGATTGTCCAGGCACAGAACCAATGACACAGACATCAGAGATGGCATTGGCAGCAGCAGCAGACATTGGATTACCCAGGCACAGAACCCATGGCACAGGCAGCAGAGGCGGCATTGGAAGCAGCAGCAGACATTGGATTTCCCGGTAGCAGAACCCATGGCACAGACAACAGATGCAGCATTGGCAGCAGCAGCAGACATTGGATTGCCAGGGCACAGAACCCATGACACAGACAGCAGATGTAGCACTGGCAGCAGCAGCAGCACACATTGGATTGCCCAGGCACAGAACTCATGGCACAGACAGCAGAGGCAGCACTGACAGCAGCAACAGACATTGGCTTGCCAGGGCACAGAACCCATGGCACAGACAGCAGAGGTGGCATTGGAAGAAGCAGAAGACATTGGATTGGCTGAGCACAGTACCCGTGTTACAGACAGAAGAGGCAGCATTGGCAGTAGCAGCAGACATTGGATTGCCCAGTAGCAGAACCCATGTCACAGATAGCAGAGGCAACATTGGCAACAGCAGCAAACACTGGATTGCCCTGGCGCAAAATCTGTGGCACAGGCAGCAGAGGCAGCATTGGAAGCAGCAGCAGACATTGGATTTCCCAGTAGCAGAACTCATGGTACAGACAGCAAACGCGTCATTGGCAGCAGCAGCAAACATTGGATTGCCTAGGTACAGAACCCATGGTACAGACAGCAGAGGTGGCATTGGCAGCAGCGGAAGAGATTGGATTGCCCGGGAAGAGAACCCATGGCACAGACAGCAGAGGCAGCATTGCCAACAGCAGCAGACATTGGATTGCTGGGGCACAGAACCCATGGCACAGACAGCAGAGGCGGCATTGGCAGCAGTAGCAGACATTTAAGTGCAAGGGCACAGAACACGTGGCACAGAAAGCAGAGGCAGCATTGGCACCATCAGCGGACATTGGATTGCCCAGTAGCAGAACCCATGGCATAGACAGCAGAGGCAGCATTGGCAGCAGGAGCGGACATTGGATTTCCCAGTAGCAGAACCCATGGCACAGACAGTGGAGGCAGCATTGGCAGCACCAGCGGACATTGGATTGACCGGGCATAGAACCCGTGCAACAGCAGAGACTGAAGCAGCAGGATTTGCCTGTGCACAGTGCCCATGGAGCCAGGATAGTAGGATTTGCAAGGGAAGAGCTCCCATACAGCAGCAGACAGCAGCAGCAGGATTGCGTGGGCACATTTGGATTTGCCAGGGCAGAGCACCCATGGACCAGCAGACAGCAGCAGCGGTATTACCAGGCCAGTGGGGCACATCACCCAGGGTTGCCAGGGGAGGCAAACAGGCACATTGGCATGAGAGGTAGGCAGGCTAGGAAAGGGATTCATCTTTGCCCACAGGGCAGGCAGACAGGAAGTATGGCATGAGCAGAAGGCAGACTGAGGCAGGCTTTGAACTTGGCCACCTGGGTGGGTGGGTGGGCAGGCAGGCAGGCAGGCAGCGTTGCATGAGAGGCAGTAGGGCAGGTGGGCTTGGGCCGGCTTTGAGCTAGGCAA
>QEPC01010836.1:857799-869389 GCA_003113815.1 Sphenodon punctatus | reverse complement strand
GGGGGTGGAGGGGCAGGTTGGGGATGAGCGTGGGGAGGCAGTTTGGGGTTAGGAGCAGGGGTGTGGAAGCAGGTCAGGGCTGAGCGTGGGGGGCAGTTTGGGGCTAGGTGCGGGGTTGGGGGAGCAGGTCGGGGATGAGCATGGGGGGGCAGTTTGGGACTAGGTGCGGGGGTGGGGGGGCAGGTCGGGGTGAGCGCGAGGGGACAGTTTGGGGCTAGGTGTGGGGGGGCAGGTTGGGAATCAGTGTGGGTTGCCAGGGGTCCAGGCAGCTGCAGGAGCAGCAACCCACAGAGCTCACAGGGTGATGGGACGCAGCCGCTTCCCCGGTTCTCCGACAGGAGAGAGGAGTTGAAGTGCGCATGCATGAACCTGCAGTACTGATTTTTTTTATCACTAATAACTGGGTTTTGACTGCATCAATCAGTATAATATTTCCGCAATTAGTGATACTAGTTTCATTCCGCTACTTCCGCAGTTCCGCTAATTCCGCTAATTTCATTCCGCTACTTCCACAGGCTTCACAAATAGCGGAAACATGCCATTTTTGCTACTTCCACCATTCTGGTTGAGCTGTTTGCAGGAGGGGCGGGGTATAAATATATTAAATAAATAAATAAATAAATATTGATGATTCAAATACGTGAGGATGGTGTGCATTTTGACCACAACCAATTAACGTTTAAGCAGTTATAACATTTTATTTTCCTAATGGATCTTTTTCAAACTTTGTGGATAATGGGCTCCCCAACTGGGCAATGGGGCAAGTTACATTGTCTCAACTACAACTTTTAGAGAGAAATGTTTATTTCTTTACGCCAGGGTCAATGCATTGCCCACGAAAGTGCTTGAGGGACGGATAGCTAAGATTCCCTATGGTGATCGCTTATGCCCTTTTAACAATATGGCCGTAGAGTCTACGCACCACGTGTTATTTGACTGCCATCTTTATGATGCAATTCGTACTGAGCTCTTGCAACCCTTTATTGGGAAATTTCCAGGTGCAACAGATTTTTTTCTGACGCAAATGGCTCTCATTGATGTGGACTTGGAGACAACCTTGTGTGTTATGTGGTTTTATCATTAGCAATGGGCCTAAAGAAAAAGTTCCTTGAATCTAAGCTTTTGCTGGATTAGGTCGAAAGTACCCTTAAATTTTATATTATGTTATATTTATTAGATTTTGATTGTACACTGTAAGTAAGAAGTCCATACCATACCTTGTTGATTGAGGAAGGAAGAACAGATGTTCTGCTTAGATTTTTATTTTATTTTACTTATCAAACAGTCATGGTAAAGATTTGTGGGGCTAGTGATCCCAATTTTATTAGTTTGTGGAATAGCATTGTTTGTCTCACTCGTTGTACTGTTTGTTGAAAGTTTATGTCTTTATTGTTCTACTATGACAATGATCTAAGATCACATCTTCTAAATAAATTTGACTGTTTGAACTTTGTGGATATGATGGTCCTCACAACTTACAGCCATGGTTAAATTTTCAGAAATGTAGGTCAAGCGGTTTCCTCAAAATCGGGGCTTCAGCAGCCCCCTGTTTATAATTAACAGTGGCTGTACATTTAAGTTTCAGGCAGCTACCGCTGCTTGAAAATATATCTATATGAGGGATGGGGGCGGGGGGAACACAGACAGCTCACAACAAACAACACAGGGAGGGGTGCAAAACTGAAATGAAAGCTAAATCAATCTAATGCTACTCTAAATAAATCCAAAAACAGGGGCAGGGAAACAGGGATGGAATATATACAGGGAGGAAGGAAGGATCCAATGGAGGGTAGAGAGAAAGAACACAGGGATGGGTAAAAAAATAAAAAATAACACCTAAATCTATCTAATCTAATCTAAATAAATGCAACTACGGACGCAAATGTGTGGAAATGGGTGAAATAGGAGGAGGATGGCAATGGATTGGGAGGTACACAAACTGCTGGGAGAGGGAGACTTCTGAAAATTAGGGCTGTAGCGGAAAGTCGCAGCAGTAGCTATTTCCGCCAGAAACAGCGTTTCCGTAATTAGTGGTACAGCGTGGCAGAGGCTTTCATTTCACTAGTTTCATTCCGCTACTTCCGCAGTTCCGCTAATTTCATTCCGCTACTTCCACAGGCTTCACAAATAGCGGAAACATGCCATTTTTGCTACTTCCGCCATTCCGCCAGCGCCACAAAATAGTGGCACAGCGGTTTTCTGACAATTCTGCCATTTTTTCGATAGTTTCCAAATTTGCAGAATGGCGGCGGAATTAGCGGAATGTCGGCAGAAAAGCCACGGTGTGGCGTGGGCAATTCTGAAATGGCAGATTGGAATCGCAGAGTGGTAAAAGCTGCTGCCGCTTCAACTCCACTGAAAATTCCTGCTGCCAGGATCAGTGGCTAGCTCAGAAGGAGTTGGAAGGGAGGAGGGCAATGACTTTTGTTACTTGCTGCGTCTGCCTTACCACAAGCCCGATTGGCTCCGTGCAGTCTAGCCCATGGCCAATCATAGATTGCAAAGCCAGTGGTCTGAGGAAAAGAGGGATGGTGATTGGCCAGGCTGGCTGCTAGTCCAAGCCTCTACACCCCTGGTGCTAGGAAGTCTGTTCCTCAGCTCTCCCTGGGCCTTCCAGCCCTGTTTTTTCCACCCGAACTCATCCAAACGCGGCTGAACGCAGCTGAACTGTTCAGGGCTTTGGGCGTTCAGTTTGGCCGTTCGGTTCAGCCGTCTGAATGGGCCGAGTTTGGACCGAACACCGAATGGCCGAACCACATTTGCACATCCCTAGTTGCCATAGTGATGCTCTCAGTTACAGGTGCACTGAAAGGGATGTGGAATCTGAGCAGCTGCTACATTGTGCATCCGTGCAGCAATGTGCATACAAGGGTGTGCATGGCAGCACATTTGGGCAAGATTGCTAATGGATGTGGGCCCCAAGGGGTCTCTGGACCTGAAACGAGTCCCCTCAAAAGTGGGTGTACCCATCAAAATTGTGGTAATCAGCCTGACCTGGCGGTACTGATAGATACCTGAGTAGTGCGTGATGGGCTACTCAATTTAATTAATTTATTTATTATTACAATTTATAAGCCACCCCCTTCTGCTAAAAGCATCTCGGGGCAGCTAACAACATTCTAAAATACATATTAAAATAGATAACAAACTAAAATACAATTAAAACAACCTAAAATCCCCAAATTAAAACAATCTATACCCAAACCCTCCCTAACCCAACCCACCCACCCCATCTCCCTTGGTAAAGGCCCGGCAGAACAGCCAGGTTTTACCCTGTCTACGGAAAGAGGGCAGGTCAGTGTTCAAGTGGACCTCCAATGGGAGGGAGTTCCACAGTCGCGGCGCAGCAACAGAAAACGCCCTCCTCATGGTCGACATCCGGGAAAACAGGGGACCTCGAGGAGGGCATCCCCTGGCTGACTGCAGGGGCCGATCCAGGTCCCGGAGGGTGAGGCAGTCCTGCAGGTAGGTGGGGTCCAAGCCGTTTTTAACCATTTTTCATCCTGATTTTTTGACTTCCAGTGCCCATTTTCCATCTTTCCCTCCTGATTTCTTTATTGATTTACAGTTTTGCCAATCAATACTAATTGATAAATTGGTAATGGTAATACCCAGTATTTTCAGGTAATCGGGTGCCTATTGTGCACCCAATAGACTACCCAAAATGTGGGCATTACCCGCAGGTAGCAAATGTGCTACCTGTTTCAGTAGGGTTTTTTGCATGCACACATGCACAGGGGTGTGTGAACAGAAAAGGTTCAGTTGGAAAGCAAGGTCCTGTCCCACATTTTCCTAGCTGAGAGAACTGGCTGGTATCAAAGTCCATCCCAAACTATCTGGCCCATCAGGCTGGTGTGGTTAAGGCATCCCAGTTTCTGTGACTGATGGAGCCCAAGGAAGCAACATGACCAGAACTAGGGCTAAAACAAGAATCAAAATGAATTCTCACTGAGATCTCAGCCCCAGGGCACTTTTAAACGATCCCGCTCACATGCGGGATCTTTTAATCTGCCGCATCTCCCCCCCCCCCCCGCCTTCCTCTCTAGGACGGGTCTGATGTTCAGAAGAGCATCAGACCCATCTCAGAGACAATGTGTGCATGCGCGTCCTTCTGCGCGTGCGGACTCTAAAATGGGACCGGGAAGTGCGGCTTAAAGCCGGCACTTTGGGGATCCACATCGTAGGGGCAGGATCGCCGGGCCGCTCTAATGCGGGGAAGATCCAGCTTCAAATCAGGGTAGACGTTTAAACGAGCACAAAGAAAGGCGACTGATCAAAGGATCAGCCGCCTTTCTTGTCTCGCTTAAAAACGCCCCCAGTGTGAAATTTCATGACATATCTTGTAAAATAAAATAAAATTAAATAAATAAATAAATAAATAAATCACTGCACATGCACAATGGTATGCGCAGCTCTTTTCCAAAATAGCATTGGCAGCGTTGCCACCATTTTGGAAAAGGGCAGTTGTTTTCGTGTGTGGCACAATTCACACATGCGCAGAACAGCTGCCCTTTTCCACAATGGTGGTGATGCTGCTGGCGCCATTTTGGAAAAGGACTGCGCATGTAGAAAATGGCCCGGGAAGCCATTTTACACATGTGCAGTGATTTTTATTTTTTTTATTTCTGCCTCCTCTAATGTTTTCCTCCTTTCTCCTGCAGAGAAGCTGAGTGGGCTGAAACAACCAGCAGCGAATACCAGTGGCTAGAGCAGTCCCTCCAGTGAGCTAAAAAAATTGCAAAAGCTCCCCAGACACACACACACTTCTCTTTTTTTGCAAGTGTGGGGCTGTTCTCAAGTTTCTCACTTTTCTCAGCAAGAATCCAGGCAATTCTTAGCTTGTTCTCGTTTACAAGAATTAGTCGAGAACCCTGATTCTCATCAAGAAAAGCGAGATACAGAGATCGAGTTTCAGTCTGAACCAGAACCACATGATCCTACCACCTTTGACTACCCTAGCCTGATGAATCGGGTATCCATTCACAACTGGGTCGGCTGGAGGCAGCCATCCAATGTGAGACCAATCAGAACTTCAACCTACAGCCTTGGGGGATGTAGTCAAGTGCCTTAACCACTCAGCCACCACCCCCTCTTGATGGTCAGGCCTTTTTGGAAGTCATATTAGCCTGCACTGCAGGCCACATGGCACCAGTAACATCTTATTGGCACCTTCTGCCATTAGAGTTGAAACTTCTACCTGTCAAAACAAGTAAACACATCAGATCCAAATGATCCCACCTGAAATGAACGAACCAGTTAGCGAACACTATCGGTCTGATCTTTGTTCAATCACCTGTTTTTGTCCTTTTGTGTCTGTAGCAGGGTGTCTGGCTGCCGACCTTGCTCCAAGCGGCTTGGAGCTGCTAAAAAAGGGTCCCTTTAAGAGTGCCAGAGTAGGGGCAGCGCTGAGACAAGCAGTGGTGGTGGCACAGGGTGTTTAAACCTGCTGCCATAACAGCTGAGGGAGGATTCTCCAAGACCGGAAGTGGCTGTACATCTCGGAAGGTACCAGGGAACAGCTAAGAGGAAGCCAGTGGCGTAGCTGGTTGATGAGAAGGAGCTGAAGCTAGTGGACCTGGAGTGAGTCTGGAGTAACGGGTAGCAGCTAGAGCCCTAGTGGAGCAGAGATTGTGAGTACAAGGCTCAGAGGCTGGAAGCCTAAGTGGACTGTAAGGAAGTCCTTGGACGTACTGAGAGCCCAGGATATCGGGCTACAGGCTGGAACATGCCTAGAACAATATAAAGCACTTTGTGGACATTGAGCCATGCAAGGCTCAGAGAGAGCTGAAGGCTCTGGGACGCTGTTGTGAGCCCTGTGAGGCTCAGGGCTCAGTTAGATATTATATTGGGAAGCTAAGAGTACCTGAGGCTTAAAGCCTAAGACTAAGCGTGCAGTCCAACACCCCATTGTAAACTGCACCTACGCCAGGTGCATAGTAAGTATGCTGGTGCACATTTGCACATGTGTGCCGTGCGCATAGCAAGCCACTCAGTACAACGGGGCACCCCTGCCAATGCGACACACACAGCCCCACGAGCTCATACACCCCGCAGCCTGGGGGATGGACCAGGATCCATTCCTGCTCCACCCTCCTGGCTGTGGAGTGTATGGACTCAGGGGGAGTCGTATTGGTAGGGGCACCCCGTTGCGCCGAGCGGCTTGCTGCGCAATGTACGCCTGCCACCTGGCTGGGCATTGCACCAGCGGGCGGTGTACACACCAAGTTGGATTGCACTCATAGTGAATAAAGTAGTTATTAATAAGGATGGCTGCCTCTCGTGATACCGTAAAGGATATACGCATGCTCCTAGCCAGTCAGAGCCTCAGTGAAGGAGACCCGGGGGGAGACCCCTGTTAACGTGTCATTTGTCCGTTTCATTCAGTTCATTCATTTCGTTCTTTTGGGTCATTTGTATCCAGTTCCAATTTTTACCCCACCCATTTTCATTGTTCCTGGCGAAAATGAACGGAAAACTGGAAAGAATCAAAGACAAAACCAAATCGTCAGAGTTGGGAAAAATCCATTGCTTGAACGTTGTGACTAATGTCGTTTGTGTCGATGACACCCTGCTCGAATTTACAAGGACCTCTGTGAGGATTTATTCTGCGGGCCACTGTTTAAGCTCTGAGTTCCATGCTGTGGTCGCCAAGTTCTGGGCACAACGAACATGCTGCCCCCTTTCAGTGAGTTCCGGTACTGCCATTTCTGGTAAGGGCAGTCCAAGAGACGAAGGGCAGTGCTACTGAACCAGCCAAAAATTATGCCCAAGGCTAGGTCACTCTCTCCATGTTAGGGACTGCATTTTGCCCCCTTTTTCCCTGGTCAGCAAGCAGGGGTTAGGACAGAAATCCCGTGCAAGGGACAGAAGGCCACTGTCTCCAACCCCTTCCCCTAACACATCAAGCCAACTCCACATCCCCTCATCCTTCTGTACAGCTGCCGCAAGGAGGGGTATGAGCAAGATCAACCTGCTTGGGGGCAGAGCAGGATCTCTAGCTCCCCCCCACCCTTAGCATGTCCTGTCCTCTAGCCCCTACACGAACCTGTTGTCTGTCCCTTCCACCACACCCACAGGCGCCCACCTGGTTACTAGCTCCCTCCAGGCTCTCGGGTGTACATGGGCTCCTTTATGCATTGGCAGCACCTTGATGATGCAACCCATCCACCCCACCCCCAGAGCTGCTGGCACTGTTTTGGGAAAGGGCTGCACATTTGCAGAATGGCCCCCCAGCAGACGTTTGCGCATCTGCAGTGATTTTTTAAATAATTTTTATTTTATTCTTGATTTAAATAAACAAAAAAATCAAACTAAAATGAAGGGTTGTTTGTTTGTTTGTTTGTTTGTTTACAACCCCCCTGAAAATGGATGGGTTTTTTGCTGCACGCCCCTACTTCCCATAGGGGAGTGTTGTGCCTGCCTACTTCATGCAGGGTTGTGTGCCACAGGGATAGGGGCTGGTACTGTCTGTCCCTGTCTCCTCCTGGCCTGGCTGCTCCCAGTGTCACGGGGAGGTGAGCCACACTCCATGAGGTCTCATTTAAACTCCCAAGTCTCCCCGCAGACTCGGCCGTCATGGGAGTCTGGCTGGCGCATGTCCCAGGACCAGCACAGGATCTGGTAGCCATGGACAATCAAGGCCTTTCAACAACACCATCAATCAGAGGCAGCCTGGGAGGGAGCAAGAGCCAGTATCCGTTTCCCATTTGGCGTCCTTGGGGATGAAAGTGCTGGCATCCTCGGAGCGCCTGCCCTAGTGCTCTGAAGGCAGCGGTGGCACCGGTGACAGGGAAAGGCACTTATCAGATCTCCAGGCAGAGCCGCACAGAGATGCCGAGGCCTCACTGGGTGTGGGGCTCTGGGAATGAGCAAAGGGCAGGAGGTGGTCAAGGATGTGGGGTGGAGATGGGATGATACAGGGGTGTAATAATGGTTGGGTGAGGAGGAAAGTCCCTTCCTTACTTTTGAGCTCACCTGACCCTGTGCCCCTAACTTGGAAGGGGGACATGTTTCCTCTGCCCCCCCCCCCCTGTTTTGGCATGACAGAGTGCGGCAAACTTTGGGGCCAGAGCAGTGCTCAGCACCAAAGGGCCCCTATCTCAGCTGGGACACCCCCACCCCCATGTGCTACCTGTCCCTGACATATGCACAAGCTAATCCCTGCTTTCACCATGGTGTGGAGGCAGCCCCCTGTCCTGAGCTCTGCTTTGGGGTTGTTGAGTGGCATCTGGCTGACATGTGCCCCTCTGTTCTGAGTGCTGTCTCTGGACCCCAGCAAGATGTGTCTCTCTGATACCACATTCACACCTGATGGCGGTGCGGCGGCGGCGATTCCCGCGACGCAACGATGCAGTAGAGGGAGGGAGGAGCCGGCTACTGGAAGTAACGCCGGTGCGAACGGGGTTCTGCTGCAACTTCTCTCACAACTGACAGGGCTCAAAATCCAGCCCTGTCATTCATGAGTGAAGTCACGGCAGCACCCCTGGTCACGCCGGCGGTAATTCAGGCAGTTGGCTCCTCCCTCTGCCGCGTCCTTCCTCACGGGAGTCGCCGCCACGCCTCTGTCAGGTGTGACTGCGGCCTGAGTGTTACAGGCAAGCACTGGGAGTGACTGTGTGGCTCACTGGGGATGGGGGAATTGCTCGCCTTTGGGGTTTAATTCTGGGCAATCCCGCTCGGAACAGGAGTCTCCTGACTAAAATGAAGAGTATCAGTCTTAGCCTTTGACCCTCTTACAGCTCTGTTGTTGCTTTGCTTTCCCTCAATTCTGACCCACAGCCCCTGCTATCTCAGCCCCGACCTCCCCATACCCCCAGCACTGCTGGTGCTCCTCAGTCTCAAACCACAGCCAGTCCTGGGCTCCCCCCATCTCTGTTGATATCCCTCACTCCTGGCCTGCAGACCCTGCTAGTCTAGTGCTCTCCTCACCCCCCACTCTGAGTGCTGCAGAGCACTTTGGAATTCATAAAACAGTAATTTATTGAACAAGCCTTTGGAGAAGGAAAGTAATGAAAATGGCGATATAAATTACGAGCCCATTGCCATTCTCCTGTTGGCACGAACACTGCAGCGTGGAGCTGCTAATGGAGCAGCGTCCGCCCTCGGTGCAGGGACCTGAAGCCATGGCCAGGCCGTTGGATTGGACCCACGGGGGAAATCCTGCCTCAATTGATGGCAATAGCAGAACTCCAGGGGCTCAGCTTGAGTCAGGACTACAGCCTGGGATACAGCACAGACAGAGCAGGATTCCCAGTAGTTATAAATCACTCTCACTCCAGCGGGGTCAATGGGGCTGCAGAGAGCAGGGCGTGGGGAGAGGATATCTGTAGGAGGCGCTGTACTGCAGGGAGCAGAGTGGGGGACTCAGTAGCAGAAGCTGTGCTGCAAGGAGTGGGCGAGAGGCTCAGCAAAGGGCACTGTCCTGCAGGGAGTAGGGTAGAGGCTCAGTAGGGGGCGCTGTATTGCAGGGAGCAGGGCAGGAGGCCTCAGTAGGAGGTGTTGTGTTGCAGAGAACACAGCAGGAGGATGCGTAGAGGGTGCTGTGCTGCAGAGAGCAGAGTGGGGGGGCTCAGCAGTACGGGGTGCTGTGCTTCCGGGAGCAGAGTGGGGAGGCTCAGTTGTACGGGGTGCTGTGCTGCCAGGAGCAGAGTAGGAGGCTCAGCTGTAGGGGGTGCTGTGCTGCAAGGAGCAGAGGGGGGGAGGCTCAGATGCAGGGGGTGCTGTGCTTCAGGGAGCAGAGTAGGAGGCTCAGCTGTAGGGGGTGCTGTGCTGCAGGGAGCAGAGTAGGAGGCTCAGCTGTAGGGGGTGCTGTGCTGCAGGGAGCAGAGTAGGAGGCTCAGCTGTAGGGGGTGCTGTGCTGCAGGGAGCAGAGTAGGAGGCTCAGCTGTAGGGGGTGCTGTGCTGCAGGGAGCAGAGTAGGAGGCTCAGCTGTAGGGGGTGCTGTGCTGCAGGGAGCAGAGTAGGAGGCTCAGCTGTAGGGGGTGCTGTGCTGCAGGGAGCAGAGTAGGAGGCTCAGCTGTAGGGGGTGCTGTGCTGCAGGGAGCAGAGTAGGAGGCTCAGCTGTAGGGGGTGCTGTGCTGCAGGGAGCAGAGTAGGAGGCTCAGCTGTAGGGGGTGCTGTGCTGCAGGGAGCAGAGTAGGAGGCTCAGCTGTAGGGGGTGCTGTGCTGCAGGGAGCAGAGTAGGAGGCTCAGCTGTAGGGGGTGCTGTGCTGCAGGGAGCAGAGTAGGAGGCTCAGCTGTAGGGGGTGCTGTGCTGCAGGGAGCAGAGTAGGAGGCTCAGCTGTAGGGGGTGCTGTGCTGCCGGGAGCAGAGTAGGAGGCTCAGCTGTAGGGGGTGCTGTGCGGCAGGGAGAAGAGTAGGAGGCTCGGCTGTAGGGGGTGCTGTGCTGCAGGGAGCAGAGTAGGAGGCTCGGCTGTAGCGGGTGCTGTGCTGCAGGGAGCAGAGTGCAGATGTTCATTAGAGGATGCTGTGCTGTAAAGAATGGGGTGGGGAGCTCCGTAGAAGATGTAGGATAGGGAGCAGGTGGGACTCAGTAGTACGGGGAACTGTGCTACAAGGAGTGAGTGGGGGGCTTCATATGGACCACTGCAATGGAAGAAATGGGGATGGAACCAGGAGACTCAATAGGGGGTGCAGTATATGTGGACTCCAGGCTGCTTTTTTTCCCCAGCACTGAGTCCCTGGCAGCTCCCCAATATTCAGGACTGACAGTGATAAGCAAGCACTATGCACCACATTGAAAGCCATGGGCACGGTCTTTGGGTAAGCCCTCCAGGGGAGGCTGGGGCCTATCCCTATGGCTCCAGAGTGGGGGCACTGTGTGTGAGAAGGGTTTCTGATGCTGTGGGGCCAAATGGCATGAGTTCGCCTGCCCAAAAAACAGGTGCGGCTCGCCTTCCAGGGTGTTCGGGGCACTGACACCCCCCCAAGCGCCCCGCCAGGCGCCGTGCGGCCGCTCGTAGTAAAAAAAAATTAAAACCTCGCCGCCGCTTCCCCGCCGCCCGCAGAAGCCTCTGACTTCCTTGCCTTTGCTTCAGAGCAGAGGCTGCTGCAGCACTGTGGTCAGTTTCATGTCAGTTTCACTGAAACTGACCACAGTACTCCAGCAGCCTCCGCTCTGAAGCAAAGGCAAGGAAGGCAAGGCAGAGGCTGCTGCGACTTGACTTCTGTGATCCATCCACTCCAGAGGAGTGGGTCCCAGAAGGCTCAAAAATCAGCCGCCCAAAGCGTTTTCCTATGGAAAAAGCGATTTGAGCGGCTTAGCTCCTCCGTCCACAGCACGTATGGGACGTGCTGTGGAGGGAGAGGCTACAGCCTTCCATTGCGCTCAATGGGCGCAATGGAAGATCTCACCAGGGCGGTCGCACTGACAGCCCTGGCGAGATAGCTTGACTCGGGGGACAGAGGAAAGGGGAGCAGCACGCATGCGTGCTTCCTCTGCCTCATGTCCCCCGAGAGAGAGACTTCCGCGCGCTGCCTGCCATTCACAGAGACAGCAGGTAAGCAGTTATGACCCTTCCCTCCCCCACCCTGTACCCAACCTCCCCACCCCCGGGGGGGGATGGGTGTGGAGGGGGGTCCCCCTCCCCCC
>QEPC01010836.1:829333-856597 GCA_003113815.1 Sphenodon punctatus | reverse complement strand
AAGCTTGATGTGCATTTTAGACTGTGTTTTATTCCATCTGTGGGAACTCCTTGCTGCTGGGTTGTGCCAGTGTTTTCCTGTGCTTGGGGTTTATACATTATTCATTTTAAGCTTGAAGTGCATTTTAGACTACTGTTTTCTTCCATCTTCTGATGTTCACCCTGGGAACTCCTTGCTGCTGGGTTGTGCCCTGGCTCTGCCTACCATTGCCCTGGCTCCACCTACCATTGCCCTGGCTCCGCCCACCAGCTCGCTGGACGGTCTTACTGCCCCTCCAAACTAAAAAGCCACCAGCCGCCCCAGCCAAAAAACCCCTTCATACAGCCCCACCCCTGTTAGTAGGATAGGCTGTGTTTTAGGTTCCTTTTCCACTGGGGGAGTACCATGTGAATACATGGAAGAACTCCAGTTCCCTCCTCCCTGTCCTGCCCTGGTATAAACTGGGGTGTAAGCAAAGAGCGGGGCTTGGGAGGGCTGTGTCCTCCCATTGATTTCTCTCCTCTCTGTCTCTGCTATTGCCCTCCTCCTAGTAGTGCCCCACCACCACCAAAAGAAAGTGCCCTCCCCCACATACAAGAGACCCTGGTCCTTCTGCCACTGGATGTAAATCGGCCTGAGGACAAATGCTGTTAACGAGAGAGGACAGGAACCCAAGGGCAGGTTCTAGCAGAAAGGTGATGAGTAGCCAGCCAGAGAAGAGCAGGGGAGAGTTCCTGCCACCAACCCCGGTGTTCAGATTGTTTTCAGGATGGGTGTTTTTAGACATAACATCAACGGGTGTCTGAATGTGTGTTTTGACCTTGATATGAACACCAGTTTGACCCTGTGTTCACCATGTGGCGCTGCTTAGACACACAACCCATCTTGGGGCAAATCAGTGTTTTGCTCATCACCCGATCTCAGAACACAAGTGCTGCTGCCTTGTTGCCCATGTTGTGCCTGCTAACACACCACGCAATATCATTAGACACAACGTTGGCCACATGTTCAGCCGGAACACACAAATTGTCCTTGTGATTCAATGGTGCTCACATTGCATGTTTAATGGGTGGACAAATTGGTGCTGGGATTGTTATGGTGCTTACACACAATGGACAAACATGTGCCTAGGGGTTTTGACACCCAATCTTTGTCATGTCTAAAGAAGCCTGATGTGTTAGTTACAGTGTTGCCAACCAACCCCACCGTCTCATAAATCAAGAGACAGACTCTTCAAAATCAAGACATTTGATATATAAATCATGAATTGGCTATTTTTTCAAACATCAACCAACTAACAGCTCATCAGCAAACAGCATACAAGCAGGCCACACTGGGGAGAGAGGCTGTTCCACTCACTGTGCCTCCCTCCTTCTCCTCCTCCCTCACTTCCAGTCCACAGTTGCTGATCAGGTGAGGCAGCACAGGATTTGGGGCGCTGGGGAAAAGATTGAGGGCTGAAACCCAGGCCTAGCAATGCCCGTGGGACTGGGGGTGGACTCGTTTGCTGTACTGCACTGTTGCTGATGATTCCTTGGGAGTCATAGGAGGAGGGGGGGCAGCTACTGGGCTCTCACCCATACAGTGCTTTCCAATGCCCACTTCCTGCCAAGCCTCCCGATTAGGGCTGAAACAAGAATTTTAAAAATTCTTGCAAGAAATCTCATGACATTTTGCACTGGGACCGAGATCTCTCAAAAATCTGTTTCAGTGCGAGATGTCATGAGATTTCTCGCAAAGAAATTACAAAACAATTTTTGTTTAAGTATTGGGACATCCCAGAATGCCCCAGGACACCAGCTGAGTTACCTCACCCCGGGCTGCTGACCTCCGGTTCAGTGGCTGCTTGCACTCTGTAGAGTTTAGCTGGGACATGACAATAAATTATCTGAGTGGGGAGGGGAGCAGGGAAGCCTTTTCCCAGTTGTGTGCAACACTCTAATCAGTCCCTGTTTCCAGGGATGGACTGTGTACTTCCCTGGTCCCCCTGGAAATGGGGACTGATTAGAGTGTTGCACACAGCTGGGAAGAGGCTTCCTTGCTCCCCTCCCTACTCAGATAATTTACTGTCAGGTCCCAGCTAAGCTCTGAAGTGTGGCTTGGGATGCAGAGAGCAAGCTCAGCTCTCTGCAGAATGCAGAGGGAGGCAGGGACCAGTAGGGCTGAGACAAGAGCAAGTGTTCCCATTCCAAAGGGAAATACCAACCTTTCAGAAGTGCTTACAAGTGTCCATCGGTACTTCATCAGTTTCTGCTGATTCCATCATTCTGCCATTTTTTTCTGTCATTTTCATCACTTTACGAGACCTTTTGTCACTTTCTGGGGATATTACAACAGTTTTACAGCACTTTTATGGTAATGTCCAGCATTATCCCAGTGCTTAACCAGCAAATGTTCATCTCCACAGTCCCTGGGGGTGCGTGCAGGGCACACACAGGATTTGGGGCCAGCCCATGTCAACCCCATGTTCAGCTTGCAACAAATAATGGAAAATGGCAAAAACAGCAAGGAAGTCGGTAAGTTTCCCTGTCACGCAAATCACGGCGAATGCTCTGCTTCCAACGGAAACAGCACTCACCAAGATATATCGTTTCAAGCCTCAGGGAGCAGCAAGTAGCCACCAGACCGGAGACCAGCAGCCTGGCAGTAATCACAATCAGCCTGACTCCCAACCTCTCAAGATTAGTGACACTAATCACGAGATCATGAGTGAGGATTAGAAATTGTCTCTCTCGCAATAAATTTGTGACTGTTGGCAACACTGCAGTTCATCACAGTAGTGGCCCAGCTCCCCTCCTCTGCTGGCAGCAGATCCTGGCTATAGCCACTCTGAGGCAGCCAGAAACTGGGCAGCAGCAGTGAGAGGGGAGGCTACATAAGTCAGAATCATAGAAGAGCTGGAAGGGACCGCAAGAATCAAGTTCTGCCCTCTGCCTGGTGCAGGCTCCGTCACAACCAAATCATCCCAGACACATGCTCATCCCACCACTTCTTAAAAACCTCTACTGACTGAGTAGCCACAACTTCTCTAGGTAGCCTGTTCCATTGCCTGGTTCCCCTCACAGTCATGAATTGTTTGCCTGATGTCCAGTCTAAATCTCCCTTTCGGCAGCTTGTACCCATTGCCTCTTGCCCTGCGCTCCACAGCAAGAGAGAACAATTGTTTTCCATCTCCTTTATGGCAGCCTTTCAAATATTTGTAGACTGTTGTCATATCTCCTGTTAGTCTTCTTTTCTCCAAGCTGAACATATCCAGATCTGTTAGCCTCTCCTCATATGATCTACATTCCAAGCCTTTTTTTCATCTTCCTTGCTCTCCTCTGCACCCTTTCTGACTTTTCTATGTTCTTCTTAAAACAGGGTGCCCAAAACTGAATGCCGGACTCCAGCTAGGGCTTAAGCAAAGTTGAGTAGAGTGGTGCAATGATTATCTGTGTCTTCCATACAGTCAACAGCACTGAGACCATCTAGGTCACAATCTGCACTTACTCTGAAGTAGTCCCATTGAAGCCTGCAGAGAGTAAGTGGTTTGTCGACTGCAGCCCTAGGGCGCTTTTAGACGAGAGGGAGGCAAGCGGCATCGTTGCCGCTGCCGCCTCTCCACCCCCGCAATACTCTCTGGGACGTGTCTGCTGTTTAGACACGTTCCAGAGAGTATCTGCACATGCACCTCCTTCTACGCATGCACACACTTCCGGCGAGCCCAGAAGTGCAGCATAAGCCAGCACATTGGCGATCTGCCTTGAAGGGGGCAGGATCGCCGGCCCGGCTTCACGCGGCGGAGACCTGGCGTTGGAGCACGTCGGGGATTCACACGGACGGCAATAATGGCGGCTGATAAAGGGCTCAGCCGCCATTTCCATCCCGTCTAAAAACGCCCCTAGTCTCCTCCTAGATGAACTCCACTGCATTGTAGCCAACAACAGGGATTTGGAGAATGGGACCCCTCCTTCCACAGCCTGTCCCAAGGGTTAACACCTCATCTTGATAACCAACTGGGGCCTTATTTCTAAATGAAATGCGTTCAGTTTTAATTCCAAGACATTGGTTTCTCTCCCTTCTTTCTTTAGAGTCCTTGAATGTCCAGTGATTTCTCCCCGTGAAGGTGCTTGGATACTGTAATGGAGTCACCTCTTCAGCATCTCTTTAATAAGCTTGGCAGACTGAGCCCCGTTAGTGTGTTACTTTCATCAGGTTGACCTCTAATGGTATATCATAGCTCCTGGTAGGCCCCCAGCAGGGAAAATCATGGCTAAAGTTCAGAGACACTTGGAGTGTATTCACACGAGTCTCTTCTTCCTCGTTTTTAATTTCCTGCAGGAAATAACTATTGTATCATATCCTTTTCCACACATTGCTGTTAGTTTTGCTGTGTATATTGCCAGTGCGGGAGCTGCTGCTAGCATCCCAATAATGTTGCATGGCTGGTGCATTGTTGGGCACTTACTTGTTAACCATGCAGCGGACTAAATTCTGAAGTGTCCCTTCCCAAGTTACGAGAAACATGAAGGAAGAAATGAGTACTATTGTGAAACCTTGGTTTTTTGAGCCCTACGATTTAGTGGTTATTTGTGAATCAAGAGTGAGGCATCCTGTGAATTAATCTATTCACACGTTTTTTTAAAAATGTGGGGGAAACAGGTTCTGATGGAGTTTTTGTCTCGTAAGACTGCATCCTTAGTTTCAAAGGGGTCCTGAGGATCAGGATGTTCTGGCCAGCTAGCAGCCTCCATCTCTCCAAGAGAGCCGTGTGTTGTTCCTATCTCTGGTATAGTTTGGACTCAGCTACTTCCAGGAGCACCAACATTACAAAATAGCTCCACAGGGGATTAGGAAGCTTGCAAGAGGGAGGGAGTAAATCAGATGTTTTCAGCACAGAGAACATCAAGTCAGCGCACAGCAGCGTCTAGAAAGGTGGAGAGAGCACTGCTAGGAATTATTGGGGAAAGGATAGAAAATAAATGGAAACTGTATTCCTAAGTCACTTTATAAATCCTTAGGGCACCCACACCTTTTCAGGTCACCCTATCTCACAAATGACATTGTAGAACGGGGAAAGGTGCAGAGAGGAGCAGCAGAGAATATCAGGGCTTGGAGCCCTATAAACGATTAGAGCCATGAGTCACAAACCACTTACTGTAGAATATCACTATTGAAGCCCTGCAGGTAAGTGGGACTTGTGGATAAGTAATTGGCTTGGGGATCACGACCTAGGACTCTTAAGCTTAGAAAGCATTATAGAGTTTAATAAAATCATGAGCAGTGCAGAAAAAGTAAAGAGAGAGCTGCTATTTATTCTTTTTTGTAATACATGAACTACATAATACATACCTAATGAACTGGCAGCAGGTTTAAAACAAACAAAGATGCCAAAGACAGTGTTTTATCATACGGCACACAATTAACCTGTGGAACTCATTGCCAGTGGATGTTACAAAGGCTATCAAAGCTTCAAACTAAGATTGGGAATTCATGGATGATAGGTCCAACAGCTGATATCCAAGCTGGTGGGGAGATGAGACCTCTAACTGCATGTAGCGAATGGCAGGGCTAATGGGGCTACTCCAAAGTAAGGGGTTTGTGGATCATGGGCGGCCAAAGAGCCCAGCTCCATTCTGAATGAACTGAAAAGAACAAACTCTCCTGGCTTGGTGTAAGGGAAGGGCCACATACCTGAGCAGCATAATGAAACCAGTGGATAGTTGCATTAAATGGAAGCCGTAACCACTTCCCTGCAAAAAGCATGTTTTCCAAAAGCGCTTTTAACTGGTACTTATTTCCATGGCAATATAACTGTCAGTGAGAGCTTAATTCATTACCACCCCGACAAAATGAAGATCCTGTAAATTTGAAGTCTAATTTAATTTTCTCCTCAGAAAGAGCCCTTTATCCCTCTCTGGAAGAAGCAGTTTTCTGGTTCCAAACCCCTCCCGTCCTTGCTTCGTCCATGAGATGCAGCCATTCTAATGACAGGTGCATTACACTGACTGCTGGTCTCAGCTAGAGCCTCCCCTTCCCCCGTGTGATTGGTGCTGCCCATCCATATGCCGGGTAAAAGACTGATCTTGCCCTGCAGGTCTTGACAGGACTGGGGAACGTTTTCCCTCCTGGTCACTTTGAAAATTAGCACAAGCTCTGGGGGCTGCATAGACATTGGAGTCAAAGGTGTTTAATGGGTGACTCAAAAAGAGGAGGGTCCAAACCATGGGTCTGTGCTATAGATCTGACCCCTACCCTTGTGTGCATGCCCTCATTGCTTTTACCTTTCCCTGAGCTCAGGCTTTCAGTGTTGGGCTCTGGATCCAGAGGTCAGATCCAGGAATGGGAAAGGAGCAAAATAAGATCTAGCTGCGGGCCACGTTTGGTTCCTGGACTTATGAAGTAAGTAGGAACAAGGGAAATTGAACTGAGAGGAGGGACTGGTTCAAGGACACCCAGGAGGAGAGCATTGGGTAATTTCAGACGTGATGATACCACGGTCAACCACAGTGAACCACGGGCAATCCTCCAGTGCGGCCAAAGAGCCGTGAACCTTTGATCAGCGGCATCCAGATGTTCACCACGGTCAATTACCCGGAGGGGCCGAAGCCAATCATGCTTCTGGATGTTGGGACGGGACCATCCCCGGAAGCGTGGTCAAAGCGATTGCCACAGGGAAACCACCAAAAGCAACGACTGAACGCCAACCACCAAGCGGAATCAGAACAAATGATCCCCAGCCGTGACGAGAGCACGCAGCGTCACTGCCAGGCAACGCACAACACACAGACCGGGGAGGGAAATTCAAAGGGCACGCAGCAGCAGGGGAACATGGCGAGATGGAACACGATGGAAGGGGGAGGAGAGCGGAGGGCGAATGAGGCTGGGGGGAAGGAGGGAGAGGGCACAGGGGGCACTGTATGGACAATAAACACGAGGTGTAGCTACAACAACAGCTCTATAGTCTGCTTCATGGTAACAGGAAGGGGCAGGGGTTCGGCTCGGCTGCAGGCCGGTGGGTGCCTGAAGACAGAGCCCCTCCCCTGGGTGCACCTGCGCTCCCGTCAGTGCGGTCTGCAGCGTTGCCTGTTGTCATCACCTCCCTGCTATCAGTGCTTGCTGGACATTCTGTGCGCTCGGTTCCTGCAGCTGTGCTGGGTCCGCTTCCCACACGTCGCTCCCTAGCTGTGCCTTGTTGCGGCCTGTGGCCTTATCGTGTGTCCTTGGAACTCCCCTGCTTCCCTCCTCAGCCCACATGGCATTGTGGGCCCCTTTTTCCTTGCTGCTCAGACCCTCTGCCCACTGGACCATGGCCGGCTGTGCTGCCCCAGGGCTCCTGTACCCTTGTTTGCCTGGCGCCCCCCATAGCTGGACCGTCCGGGAGACCATGGCCCTAGCTGACCTGTGGCAGTCCCCAGACATGCAACTGCTCCTGTGCTGCCCAGATAACCCTCTCTGGTCCCTATGCGAGTCTGAGCTCTGGCCTTCGCTACTTTGGCTATGAGGCCAGTGCTCGTGATTGTCGGCTCCATGCGGAGGCGCTGGGTCTCCGTCCCTTTCCTGATGGGTGCATTCCAGAGATGAGGTGCTCGCATGTGGCATGGTCCGTGGCGGAGACCGTGTTAGCCCTCTTAGTGTGTAGTCTGGCTGGGTTCATGACCTGTCTGGAGGAGGGGGGCCCTGCCCTGACTGTTTCCTTCTTTGGCTGCATCCACAGGGTCAGTGGCTACCAGCGGTCGTGTGGGGCGGCATATTACCACCTGTTGGAGCTTGTGCACCTGCCATGGCCCCTTGTTGCTGACTATACCTTGTCGGAGACCACCAGACCAGAGCTGGTGGCGCCGGCTGCTGTGTGGTCCCATGCTGATGCTCAGGTGGGGCACACCTGCCCAAATCTGTTTGAGGGCTACTACCTCATTGCCCACCACATGGCAGGTTTGGGCTACTGCTGGGCATGCTTCAGTGGCCCCACTACATGCATCTGGTGGGCCAACTGGTCCCAGCCCCTTCGTGACCCCATGCAGCTGGCTGTGAGGCCCCCCGGTGTCTTTGGTGTCATGGATGACAGCCCCAACGTGTGCTCCCTGCACCTCCCTGCCAGTTCGGGACACTGGTCACATGCTCCGTGCCATTTTGGCCTCACAGCTGTTCTGGCTGGGTTGCTTGCCTCCGTTCCGCTCGCCTGTGTCGCTGTGCCCCTTCCATGGGCACCCCCTGTCCTTCGCTGCCTGCGGTGTTCCTCTCCATGCCCAGCCCCCCCCTTTGCTGGTTCCTGCTACCGGACACTGCTACCGGCTTTCCGCGTGGTGTACCCCTCCCTTACATGGCCGCCTGCTCACCTGTGTCCATGCCTGCCCGCCCCCCCCCCTGGGTGCCTCCTTGACTGTGTGGGACTTGGGGCCACTGGACAGTGCTTCCCGGCTTCCTCTGGGGGTAGGGGGGTGCATGTGCTTCCTGCAGACTCCTGCTTGCCTCTGTCCTCAGCCATGCTTCTGCATCACGAGGGGGATCCTTGCCATCTGGACCTGCCTCGGGCCGCTCCATTGCCTTCCCTGGCTTGTGTGCCCTCCCCCTGTGACCCTGCTCCATCCCTGTGGAGACCCCTGTGACTTGGGCTGTCTGTGTTGCTTTTGGGTGGCCCATGCTGCCTGTGTTGTCAGTGGGGTTCTGGGTGCCTTTCACCATGTCCTGACCTGTTCCCGGCCCGGCCCCCTCCCCTTCCTTGTCCCGGGGCTCCCCCCTTACATGTCCGTGATGCTGTGCGTGTTGACCTTCCCGGTGTGCTCCCCCATCCCTTCCTTTCCCATTGGGGTGTATTTCCACCCGGGCGTGTGTGTGTGTGGTCTGTGTTCTGCTGTGTCCTTAACTTCCCTGTGCCTGTTGTGTGTGCCTCCTCTGTGGCTCTTCTCCCTCCTACCCCTCCCTTCCCATTTCCCTTGTGTGGGCATTGCCTTTTGGTGCTTTTGTCTTCCTTTGCCCTCAGTCGGCCATATCTGCCTCCCGCCCCACCCTGGTGTCTTCTGGGTGTCCTGACCATGGTCCAGAATTGGCATAACATCTGTTGCGCTGCCCCAGGCCATGGTCTGTCCATACATTTCCTTGCCATAGTCCTTCTCCCATCACGTCTGTTCAGGCTTTCCTGGACCACGGGAGGGGGTTGGCCGGCTCGCCATGGCTGGGAATCCACTGTGGTGACCCGGGAGCGCATAACGTCTGAAATTACCCATTGTTGGCAGAGCATCTCCTGAGTCCTAGTCTAGAATCTCAGGACCGGAAGGGACCTTGTGAGTCGAGATTCCCCCTCAATATTTGACCCAAAGTTATGCCAAAACAAAGGCATGTTTTTATCCAGCCCCTGGCACAGGAGCAGGAGCAGCCAGACCCAAACCATCCCAGACACCTATTTCTCCTGCCTCTTCTTAAAAACCTCCACTGCAAGAGATTTCACAGCTTCCCAAGGCTGCTTGTTCCACTGCACAGTGGCTCACATTGTTGGGGAGTTTCTCCTGAGGCCTAATCTACAGCTTCCCTCTCCCCCCATCATTGGCATAACTTTGGGCCAACATTAAGGAGATTCTGGATCCTCACCAGATCTGGAAAAGCCAGACCCAACCAATAGATATGCCATCCCCTTAACTTGAAGCCCCCCCAAAAAAAATCTGGAATAATTTTTAAATTGTGAGATGTTTGCAAGAATTCAAAACTATCAAACAGAGGCTGACAGGTCCACCCTGAGAATATGTTTCCTGCCAGTAAAATGGTCTCCTAAAGTTCCTTTCTCTCACATCTGATTCCTCCCTCTACTAAACACTGGGTGATTTCAGACATGACACGGTGAGATTCACCACAGTGAATCCCACCCCAGTGTCAGTTGCTTCACTGTGGGCCATGGTGAGCTGCGCGACCCCAACAGACGTGACAGGGGCAACACCACTGCCCGGGGCCAACCGGAGAGAACCCGGGACGGGGGGACCCTACAGACATGATGTGGTGGCGAGAACCGCGGTGGAAGCCCCACAAGGCACCGGGCTTGCGCAGATGCAAACATGGCCGCCGGAGGGCAAACAAAGCCACAGACAGCAGAGGGCCCCGCCCAGGGAAGGGAAACATGAAGGGAGGAGGTGGAGGGAGCTGCAGCGTGAGCAGCGTGAGCAAACAGCGGCCGCACGGAAGGTGCACGCACTTCAAAACAAGAAGCGCACACACACAAAGGAAGCAGCACACCCACACAACAAAGGGGAGCTGAGCAGGGGGACAGAGGGAGGCACACAACAGGGGGGGACAGGGAACCCCACGGCCAGTAGGATGCACAGGAGGTGGGGGGGTGGCAAGGAGCTGGCATGGCCAGCCCAGCAGGAGGGGGAGGGGGCAGGAGACCAGCGGGCAAGGGGAAGGGGGACCCAGCAGCCCAAGGAGACAGGAGGCAACACAAGGGACAGTGAAGCACAACAGGCATTTATTGAGGGCACAAGCGGCAACAGCCCGGCGAAGAGGCATACAGCTCGGGAGCACGAGGATAAACGGCGCGGGAGAAGGAGCAGCAGCAAGGGGGGCGCAGGGCCCAGTCTGGGAGGGGGGGACCCAGAACAACGTCCTGCCACGGAACAAGCATCCGGTGGAGAAGCACACCTAAGGCACGAGGGGAAGCACCAGACAATGGCATGGACACCAACCCCCCCCCACCCACCCGCACGGGGGAGGAAGGACAAGGGGGCCACCCAGACACACACCCCCAAGGCAAACAGAGGGACGGTAGAAGGCCGGTCCATGGTCAAGGGCCACCAAGGTGAGGGAGCGGCCCCAGACCCATGGAACAGGGGCCATCAGGCCAGGTGCAGCAGAGCGGGCGCAAGGGTGGGGTAGGCAGCTCACAGAGACAGAGGGCTGTCAGCGACATGTCAGCAGGAGGTCATATGGAGGGTGTCGGGGTGGCAGCCGCAGATCCCAGGCGAGAGGGCGACGAGCAGGCAGAGACGGGTCACAGGGGGTCCAGCAGTCCCAAGGAGGCAGAAGGAGGTGGTGATAGAACCCAGACCACAGGCGGAAGGAAGGCGCTGAGGAGGCAACTGGATGCCAGATGAGACCAGCGTGCCCTAGACCCAGCTGCTGGGACTACCATCGGGTGGAGGGGGTGGTAACGACAGCAGGTGCACATAGTGGGGCCATTGCCACAGACCCCAGCAGAAGCCGCGGGTGGCCATGTGGAAGCAGGTCAGGCAGAAGGCCTCGAAGGGATCCACACAGTTCATCCCGAGTTGCACATCAGAACAGCTGCACACCTCAGACAGGGCCGCCAGCTCAGGTCCGGGGGGGGGGGCATGCCATAATCAGCTGCAGGAGGCCAGGGCAGATGGGACAGCTCCAGAAGACAACAGTAGGCAGCCCCACGGGAGCATGGATACCCACGCACACCCTGCATGCTGATAAAGTAGGACACTGCCACGGCAGGGCCACCCTCACTCAGGCAGGTAGCATATCCCGGGAAGGCACACACACACAGGGCAGAGGCTGTCTCGGCAGGACTCCATGCTGCAAGGCCCCCCAGAGTGGATGGTAGGTGCCCCTCAGGGAAGGGGGCGAGCCTCATCTCCTCACAGTGCAGGCGGCAGTCGCCAGCGGTCGCAACATAGCCAAAGCGCAGCATTCCAAAGCTCAAGCAACGATAGGCATCCGGCCGGGTGGGCAAGGAGCACAGGCAGTGCTGAATGATGGGCAAACGCCACAGGTCGCAAAGGGCAATGCTCTCGCGGGCGGTCAAGGCACGGACAGGGCCCCTGGAGCCGCCGAGCGGGAACTCGGGCTGAGATGCAGCTGCCATGGTACAGCTCCTGGAGGGTCTGAGCTGCAGTTACCGTGGGGGCAGCATGGGATGTGGGACTGGGGGGCTGGACAGGCAGGCAGGGGCTGCCAAGGCTGACAGATAACGGCAGGATGGGAACAATGGGGCCGCTGTGGAGGGAGGTGAAGGGAGTGGGCAGCGCACAGCTGCTGGCATGCAAGGCCCATGCATACACACCTGCTAGATGGATAGGAACATTAGCGAGAGCATGCACAGGGAGACACAGCGGGCCCGGGGGGTGGAGGCAGGACAGGGTACCCCCAATATGACTCCACAGCCGCTACCGGGGGTGCACAGCAGCACCCCGGTGTACCCGCACCCCCTCGCAACCGGCACCAGCAGATCCCCCCCATGCAGGGGGATGAGCTCCCGGGCCACTAGCCCATCCAACAGGGGCTGTGCGGCCACCGGTGTGCACCCAATGGCCCGGGGGGGTGGAGGCATTCATATATGTGGCACAGGTGTGTGGTCAGGGGCTGTAGCGAGCACAAGTTTCCCCAGCCATGGACCAAACCAACAGAGTGGCCACACCCGCTGGGATGGATCGCACACAGCTGGGAGCTCACCTGGTCCTGCTACAGGTGGTTACGGAGTGGTTCTGGGAGCATGTGGCACTTCTGGGGAGCATCGCTGATGAGCTGGACAGGATGCAAGCTGACCAGCGGTACCTGGCCAGGGTGGGGGCGCGCACCCGTCACACTACTAGCCAGACGAGACGGCTCCTAGCCCTGGGGACGGCACGGCATCTCAGACTTGCCTACAGCCGGCCGGTGCTATGGGCAAACACCCTTCCAGCTGGCAGCAGGGCCCTGCTGTCCAGGGGTGCGTGGGAGAGAGCGGCCAGATACCTAGCGCTGCAGCTTGCAATGCCCATCCAGAGGTGCACATGGGCCATGCCAAGGGCCCATAAGTGGTGGCAGAGGGTGCTGGCATGGTGGGACAATGTCACCTGGGTCAGACACTTCAGAATGGACAGGCGCACCCTCATGCAACTGGAAGAACGGCTGCGGGAGTGGCTCGAGCTACTCAGGACCGATATGCGGGACCCCATTCCCGTGCCACAGAGGGTAGCCATTGCTGTGTGGGCCTTGGCCACCCCGGACTCCTGCCGGTCGGTTGCCCAGCACTTTGGGGTGGGGCTCACAACGGTGGCGTGTATAGTGAGAGACTTCTGCGAGGCTGTGGAGGGGGTGCTAATGGAGTGTGTTATTCAGCTGGTTGATCAGAACACTGTTATGGAGGGTTTCCTGGACTTGGGCTTCCCCAATTGCCTTGGGGTGATCGATGGCACCCATATAGAGATCCTACGGCCCCCGGACGATGATGAGGCCGAGTACATCAACCGGCACGGGTACCACTCGCTACAACTCCAGGGCCTGGTAGACCATCGTGGGCACTTCACGGACATCTTCACCAGGCACTCGGGCTGCAGTCACGATGCCCACATCCTTACCATCTCACTGCTGTTTGCCCGCATGTACAGGGGGGACTTTACAGACATGCGAATTACCTGCATCGAGGGGATGATGATGCCCCCATGCATCACAGGCAACCCGGCCTATCCCCTGAAGCGATGGCTGATGAAGGCGTTCCCTGTGGCCATCACCCCAGCTCAACAGCATTACAACACTCCCCTCAGCTCCACACGCACCGATGTCAAGAGGTCCTTCGGTGCCCTCAAGCAGCGTTGGCACTGCCTAGCCGGCCGGCTGGAGTATACGGTGGAGACCTCCTCCCTTGTCATCGGAGCCTGCTGTGTCCTCCACAACATATGCGAGTCCGACGGGGCTGCTCTTGACAACCCCCCCTCACGCCGCCTGCCCGGCCCAGTACCGCTGTATGCCAACGTGCCCAACCCCCGCGAGTACTGCTATGCCAAGCACATCAGGGCCGCTCTGGCTCATCATGTTGAGCGCCTGGCCCGTCCCTGACCCTTGTTGCCATGGACCCTGCCAACAGAGCCCGCACAGGACTGCTGTAGCCCTGTACCAGCATGGAATAAAGCACTAGATCAGAATAAGGTGTGTCAATGCTTGTTTAATGTGCTCCCCTATTCCCGCCCAGACCCGGGTACACTCGTGCACCCGTGTGCCCTGCCCTCCCTCCCCCAGTGGTGTTGGGTGCCCACTCCCTTCACCGTCCCTTATGCCGCCCTGCCCCATCCCCTGCCCCTGGAGCTCCTTGACTGTCCCCTCCCCCTACCACCCAGGATAGCCGTTGCTACTGGCCCCCCCTCATCAGAGGTGGAGGAGGAGGTGCTGTCATCTGCCAGGCCTGGGGGCCCAGCACCTGCCCCCTGTCCACCACCCCTGTAGGCCCCCTTGTGCCAGCTGTGGTGGTCTTGGGGCTGGTCATTCTGGCTGCTGGTGTTGGTGCTGCTGGGGATTGGGTCCCCAGATCCGCGGACCCATGTGCTGTTGGGGTTGCGGGGGTTGCGGCACTGGCTGGGCCTGAGGTACGGCCGGTGGAGGGGACAAGTGTCTGGGTGCTGGCACAGCACCCGGCGGGGCTGCTGCCATTATGAAGGCACTCCAGGCCCCGGCCTGCAGGAGGAGGGATGTGCACTGCTCTAGCAAGCGGTCCATTTTCCGTACCAGCTCCTCAGACCGGAGGTCCTGCCGGTCTGAGTGGGCCTGGAGTGCTTCCAGTTGTCTGTTCATGTCCCGTCACAGCAGCCGCCGGTCCTTTCTCATCTCCGCAACCAGCACTGGGCGGGTGACACGTGCCTCCCCCTACATGGATGCACTGAGCCGGGTGCTGTCTCTCCCCTCTACCTGTTGTAGTGCCCTCGTTGTCCCCTCCTCCAGCCGGTTCACAGCCACCAGCATCTCCTCTGTCTGCCTCATGCTGGTCGACACAAGCTCCTGGGCCAGATCCTCCCTCCGTCTGTGCACCCGTGCATGGTGCTCCCGCATCCTCTGTGCCGGCAGTACGGGCGGCTCCTGGCCTCGGCCCTCCCATGCTTGGCATGGCTCTGTGGGGTCACTCAATACTGTGGGGTGCCATTCCCCACCCCCCACTGTCTTCATGCTCTGGTTGCTCCTTGCGCCCGGCATGGGGACCGCCTGCCTCCTGAGCCAGTCCCTCTGCCTGTGCCCCATCCCTGCCTTTGGGGCTGTGGGGGACTGTCATGGCCCATTCCCTCCCACTGCCTCAGCCAACCATCCCCTTGGGGTCTGTGCGCATGCCCTGCCCTGCCCTTACCTGCTCCCTCAGTGTCCTTTCCCTCTGAGTCTGAGCGGTCGCTGGGGCTGGTGTCTGGCCGGTCTCCTGGTCTGCAGGCTGCTAGGGTCAGGGTGAATGTCTCCTCCTCCCCCTCCACCTCCTCGGAGTCTGCCAGGGTGTGTGTGGCCTCACCGGATGTTGAGCTGGGGGAGTGTCGGGCGCATGTGTCCGAGGTGCCTGGCATCTCCTCCCTGGTGTCAGTGGTCAGTGCCAGGGCTTGCATGGGGAACTCTGGCTCCAAGGGGGGGTCCTCCTGCGCAGGCTGCTCCTCCCGGGCACCCCTTCCTACCAGGCACCGGACCACTATGGAGCCCTTGCGGTGCAGCACCCGGCTCAGTGCATACATGTAGGGGGAGGCACGTGTCACCCGCCCAGAGCACCGGTTGTTGTCTGCTATGTCCTTGAACCCCATTTTGAGTTCCTTGATTTTAGTCTGGCACTGTGTGGGCGTTCATTCGTATCCGGCCTCCCCCATCTCCATGGCTATCTGGGCAAACACCTGCTCATTCCTGGCATTGACAGCCAGCTCAGCCTGCATTTCGGGTGTCGCCCAGATAGCAATTAGGTCATGGGTCTCCTGGAGCCCCCACTGACCCCCCCATGGTACCGGCGCTGGGGTGCCAGCCCCTCTGCTACCTCCTCCTCCTCCGTGCCAGCCGCCACCTGTCCATGGCTCCTTCCGGCCTCTGCCTCCTCCGGGGCTCGTGCCCTCTTGCTGGTCTGTATGGAGGTACAATGGGGGCTCCTGGTTAGACTCTTGTCAGCTGTGGTCCCTCCCTCCCTCCTGTGCCCCTCCTGTCCCCTGCTCTGACCCACCCGCTCTCAGCTGCACCCCCTACCCTCTTCCAGGGTGGCCCCATGTGCTGCTGGGTGTCAACCGCTGGGCCGTGTTCCCCCTCCTGCTGCTGCTGCTGCTGCTGCACCTCCTCCTCGCCCTGTCGCTCCATCCTCCACACATTTTCCTCCTCCCTCCTCTCCATCAACTTCTCCACCACATTCCCCTATTGCTGCCTGCCCTTTAAATCTCCCTCCGTGTGCAGCTTGTTGTTGGTTGCCTAGCAGCGACGCTGCGTGCCGTCACCACGATCCGTGGTCATTTCCTTCCACCACGGCCGGGGGATTCCATTCAGAAGTTACTTTTCATTCACCCCTGCCGTGGTGGGCATTCACCACACTTCTGGACCTCCTCCCGCCCCGACCTCATAAAGCATGGTTAGGTTCACCCCGGGCCGCGTTTGACTGTGGTGAACATCTGGATGCGAGCCACCAGACGTGCACGGCTCTTTCACCCCCCCATCCCCCACCCCACCCCAGCCCCCGCATTTGACTGCGTTTGACTGTGGTGATAGCCGAAAACGTAACGTCTGAAATCACCCACTACCTGAGCAGAGAGGTGCTAAAAATTCTTTGTTGGAAAAGCAAAAGCTGTGGGGAATTATTCCTCCCAACATTTCAAGCAGCTAAAAAGGACATGCCCCACCCCCTTTGACCAATAAGCTCCACCTGTTGGTGAATAAGCTTCACTCCCTCACGCACGCACACGCACCCGAGTCACCCGACCAACATCCGAAGTACAGAAAGTGCATTAGTCAATCCATAATCTACCCAGTTCCTTCTCAAGTATTTTTCCTGGGAGGCAACCGAGAAATAGATGCCTGAGGCTTGAATTCCTGTCTTTTTGTCTCTCTCTCTCTCTCCTGAAAGAGGGATGGTGGGATTCAGCACCCAGAAAGGGACTATCCTCCTGCCCAATAGGGACTGCTGGGAGATATGGGGGATGGAGACATCCTTGTCCCCCTTGCTCTAATATTTGGTTTGGATGCACCCCTGCTCTCTCCCCTAGCCGCTATACTTATGGCCGTGCTCCCTGAGGACTTGCACTGGTTCAGCAGCTATTTCCAGGGGTGATAGAGCCAGGAGTACCCTGGAATGACATCTTGTGGTGCAGACCCCATGAGGGAAGTGTTATTCCATTCTGGGGCAGGCCTGTAGCAGCCTGGCAGAAATGAACTTCCTCTGGGGTTGGAAAGGAGGTTAGGCCCTTTGGCCCCATACAGGCTTCAAGGGCCAATACAGGCAGTCAGATCCGGTCAATGAAGACCCATGATGGGAAAAGGGGCAGTGCCCTCATCCCAGGTGCAGCGCTGCAGCCTCCTCCCTACTGCCCTTTATTCCAGCAACACGTCCTGTCATTCTTCCCCAAGTCCCATGCCTCAGGACTAGAGTGGCCATACCTCCCCTTTAAAAGAGGACACTTATGAAAAATACATGTTACAGGGCTGCATTGGTTAATTGCCTGATTGACTGTTCTTATTATCACTCTGAATTATCCCAATTAGTGTAAATTGAGTTGTGCAATATCTATGGCCTTGTACACAGTGAGATTTGTTGTTATTGTTGTTTTGTTTTTGTTTGTTGTTGCTATCCCATTAGTTAAGGATATTGTTATGGTGAGCTCTGGTGCCTAACAAGGTAACATTGCTGGGTGCGGTGACACGCAGGACCATCAAGCTGTTTTGTTCACGGAGCTAGAAAGAGACAAAGGAGGGGCTTGGCAGAGGCACAAGACCAGCTTGGGGGTCTGGGGCACTCAGTTTAGGGTATACCAGGGAAGGGAGCAAGATGAAAGTGGAGCTGAGGAACATTTGCAGTAACTGATCTGCATGGACAATGATCAGTAACCAAGTGGTATCTGTTTATTACTCAAATTGAACTGATTTACCAACTTGCTGCACTTACCACTTTGCTGTTTTTCTCTACACTTTCCAGTTTACAGGCTAGTTCCATTCCAATAATTCTTTCCTGCTCAATGTTTACCCTGCTGGACCTTGGTTTCATGTTTAACGTAGTTTCCAATTGGATACCTGGTTCGAATCTGCTGGACACAACTTGCTATTGGCACAGAGGTAAACTGGAAATGGTGGAATGTAGAAGGACAGTAAATGGGTTATGCAGTAATGGTAAAGCTATATCAATCACTCAGTAGTTCAGTTAATTGGTTAAATGCTGCAGTATGCAGTTACTGATCGCTTAACTAACTAGCTATCCAGAATTTGGGTTATGAAGCACAGTTACTGATTTAACTATCCGTTTCAGCTCTAACTGAGAAGTCCTGGGGGAAAGGCAAAGGGTTGTTCAGGAAACCCCCAGAATGCTGGACTTTGGGGGGCCAAGTGCTGTCTGCTTGAAGGAGCACATGGAGAAGGTGCTTCCCCTTCACTCCTCCTCACCTTGCAAATCTGTAGCTAAGGGATTTCTAGATACACCATAAACCTCCAGTCCCTCTCTTTCTCTTGAAAAGGACAAACTGACCCAAGAAAGTGCCACCTGGAAACTTCCCACCACTGAGGGAAGAGGGTGAGTCAAAACAATATTTATGAGATTTGTGACAGACTTACAGGATTTCAGTGGGGATGACAAAATAATTCCCACAAAAGTAAAACCTATTTCTCTTGCTTTCACTCTAGCAAGAGGGCCTGTTCTAGGTGGGGACCCACATCCACATTCCATACAGGAGACCTGCTTCCCTGGCTCCAGCACTGATGGCCACTTAGTTCCTGTGGCTTCCTCCAGTGCTCCAAGGGCCCCAACCCTAGGGAACTGTAAGATGGAACTGAATGACTTCAGCAGAGCTGTGGGAAGCCCAGGGCTCGGATTGGCAGAGGGATGCAGGGGCATCAACAGAGTTGGGAAGCAGAGGGCAGGGATAGCAAGGGCTGTGGTTTGAGACTGGTAGGCAGCAGCAGAGCTGGAGAACAGCAGGACACTGTATGTCAAGGTGATGGTCCGGAGGCTGCAGCTGGTGCAGACGGGGTCGGATCACCGGGAGCGCATTACACCAGTGCTTCGTTCTCTGCACTGGCTGCCTATTTTCCTCCGGGCCCGATTCAAGGTGTTGGTTCTCACCTTTAAAGTACTACACGGCCTCGTCCCGACCTATCTGTGGGACCGCCTCACTTCCTGGGTCCTCAATAGGCCCCTGCGGTCCACTGGGGGTGCCTTCTTGGAGGTCCTATGAGTAAATCGGGGGGCCAGTATGGAGAGGGCGTTCTCGGTGGTCGCACCTCGACTGTGGAACTCCCTCCTGGAGGAGGCTCACCTGGCCCCGGACCTGCTGACATTTCGTTGGACGTGTAAAACATGGCTGTTCCGCCAGGCGCTTGGTGGAGGGGACGGGTGAGGGACGGGATGGGATGGGGTTTGAGGGCTGGGGGTTGTTTTATGTTTATATTTGTATGGCTTCCCCCTAAAATGGTTTTATATTTGTACTGTATACATTTTATACTTTTGTTTTAAATTGTAAGCCACTCTGAGCTGCTTTTCAGAAGGGACAGAGTATAACATTGTAAAATAAATAAATAAATAAAGACTGAAGGAAATCATGGAATTTTTGTCCAGGAAACTCCACTTCCCCAAGGTTGATTACCGCAGAATGTTCTTGCTTCCTGGGAGCTCAATATATTCTCTGCAACGTAGAGTCCCATAAACATGGAAACCATGGTGACTGAGGACTAATTGAAACCTTTTAGTCCCTATCGCTGGGCAGGCACTGCCATCGAGGGCGGAATTGCTATTATTGGCTTCTGTTCAGTTGCAATGCAGCAGATGCTAGACCCATGAGGTTGGGATACAACAGACCCTCCGAAATAGAGCATCTAGGCTGAAATGGGTATCTAATTTGGTACCTAAATATACTCATATTTCCAAGTGCTGTGTTGGATATTCAGCAGGCTACCTGATCACCAATCAGGGACTCAGATACCTAAAAAAATCAGTCATTTCTAGTACCAATTTTTTTTTCCTGGTTACTGATTGGTAAACTGGGACAGAATCAGGATGGAAAACTGGAAAAAATGGGACTAGAAGTTGAAATTCCTGGACGTTCCAGGACATCCGGTACCCGAACTGTATCAAAAATTGGGTACTGAGTCAGACGTGAAATGTGGCCGTTGTGAGGCCGGAGCGAGGACAGTGAGGAACCACCCCCCTGATGGCGCCCACGCTACACAGCCGCCTCCGACCATCACCGCTGGACATCACACACTCGCTCCCGTGACACCCGCAGGCCTGATCTCCCTCCGTCGCCCGGAATGATGCCTCCCTATACCCCCCTCGTAGCCTCATCCTCTATCTCCTCCCTCCTTCTCACCCTTCTCATGGCCCTCCTCCTTCTCCCTCCCCCGCCTCCAGTGGCCTTTCTCCAGCCAACCTACCCCATACTCTCACCCATGCCCATCCCCCCTCCCCACCCTCATCCCCCCGTGTCCATTGATCTACGTATCGCCAAATCTAAGCGCCCCTCCCTCACTCTCCCTCGTTTCTCCTGCTCACCTGACCACCTTTGACCCTTCTCCCTCGCTGCCCCTATGCCTGGAACCCCCTCCCTGCCCACATCCCCCTTGCCTCCTCCCTCCACTCCTTCAAACCCCTCCTCAAGACCCACCTTTTCCTTGCCGCCTTTCCCAATGCCTATGGAACCAAGCCAAGCATACGCACCTGAGACTTTGCAGCTGCTTGCATGTTTGTCTGTGTCACCCTTGTCTTCCCCTTGTCCCCTCTCCTTGTCGCCCCCCTCCTTGTCTTTTTAGATTGTAAGCTGTAGGCAGGGACTGCATCTTTATCTTTGTTCTGTAAAGCACCAGGCTCATGGCTGGTGCTATACAAATGTTTATAATAATAATAATTTGGGTACCAGAATGTCTACAGGTATACCTGGTTTCAGGGTACTCATTTCAGCTCGAGTCTGGAGCCCTTTGAGGGGGGGGTGGAGCAGCCCCCAACGCAACCCCCCTCAGCACAGAAACCAGCCCAAGCCCACGTTTTGGACTCAATGGCAGTCCTAAAAGGCAGGGAAATGAGCTCTCCAATCCTGTTCTTCCTGGCCCATGTGCGAGCATGTGGAGGAAAATGCAGTGAAAACTGGTAAAGATATACAAACAAATACAAATAACCACCACAAATACTAAAAATACAAATTCTTGACCCCATGCACAGTCCTAATCCTAACATTTAACCAAAATCTGCCTTGCTGTAATTTAGGGTAATTTCAGACGTTACAAAAACGCCTTTCACCACAGTGAACCCCAGTGGATTCCCTGTGGTGGTGGCGTTTCCGTGCACGTCTATTTGACCCCCACCAGATGTTCAACACAGTGAATCTCTGGTGGGGGTCAAAGCTAACCATGGTTCTCGACCTCTGGCTGCCCGGAGGTCCAGAATCGTGGTGGGATCGGGCCCCAACCATGATCTCATTGGCCACGATCTGAGATGGGCCGAAGGTAACGTCCGTTACCTTCCACCTGGCCAGATCGTGGGTGGCCCCAACCATGGGACGGGATCGGGCGCAGTGGCCAGATTGGCTGCTGTGCCTGCCGGTCTCCCCGAGGGCGGGAAGCCGGGGGAATGCAGAGGGCAGGGTCGTGCGACCGCACGTTGCACCGCACAGCCCTGCCCCCTCCCCGCATAGCCCTGCCCCCTCCCCGATCCCTGGTGAGAATTAGGCCGGCACATCTAAAGGACGGACAGCCTGATTCCTGACCAGGACCTGAAATGGATCCCGGTCCGTGGTTGAGCGTGGCGGGCCTCCGGGCCCGTCACGTCTAAAATTACTCTTATTTTCATGTACTATCTTCTGTGGCAGCGGAGCCGTTATCATCTGTCCTCTGAATCCTCTCCCACTTGTCAAATGGGGGTTCCCTCAATGTCATGCTGGGGATCAGATCTTTGTCTCTACGTTTCTGATGGGCTGTTCCACTTTTGTGTGAGGTTTGCACCCTAATGGATGAGCTGCGAGGACCCATCCTTAGTGTAAATGTTGATGGGTTTTTTCCCTTTAGTTCCTACTTATCCCTCATTAGCCCATCGGGGAGCATTTAATTATGTGCATTATGCTGCCGCATTCCCCGCAGCACTCTTTAGAGCGGATTTAAAAAATAAAATCACCAGCGAGGCTTTCGCAGCCCAAGACAGAGCCACTCTGACCTGCAGGTAATTAACAAGAGAGCCTGCAGGCTTGGGAGGAATTAGTCACTGAAAGTATCATGTTCTACACAGACTGCCATCTGCAATGGGTGGAACTATGGCAGACTCAGCCTATGCGCCTTGCCACGAGTCCAGATGGGAGAATCTGGCCTTGCATGAGAGGGGTATTGGAGGTGAACACGGAAGCAGGCCAGGTTAGTGCAGCTGCAGGGGACTTCTTAGCAGTTGTGGAACATAAGAGGGGTGCAGTTAGGCGGCAGTAGAAAATCATACCACAACAGAGGTTCTGATGATTGGTCATCTTGTTTTCTGAAGCTTCCGCTGTGATTGTCTTCCTTACCTCATGTCACCCGATCTTCCCCTGAGCTACATTGGCACATAGTGGCATGGGTTTCTTTGGCAAGGTCCCTCTGGCTCAAGGAAGGGCCACTGGGTGGTACCCAAGTGGCTCTGCCCCCGAGTCCCTCCAATGATGGTGACTCCACAGCCTCTCTTGACAATGTCTGCCACTGCCCTTGGGATTAGTAAATTCTTTCTAGCATTTACCCTCAACCTTAGGGCCACCAACATGACCCAGGGAACCTTGGGTCATGTTGGTGGCTAGACCGAGGGCTCACGTATAACCAAAGTAACAGGCTAGGGCCTGCCTGCCTGGGGCATAGCAGGCCACACCCTGATAAAATGTGTGATTTTTTGACCCGCCATGACCCAGCCCGGATAGGGGCCACGTTGACATATGTTATTGGTCACCATGGCTGCCTGTCATGGTGAGGGCGGGGTGCTGGGAGCAGCATGGGAATGGGGAAAGCCACCGCCGGCATGTCTGATGCGGTCGCTCGGCTTTCTCAGCTGCACTTACGTGTGGCCGGTGGCCTGAGCTATTAGTGGCAGATTCCTGACCCAACCCAGGTCATGCCGTCAGCATGCCACCATCATATGCCTTAGGCAGGAGGGGCAAGGTAGAAATTCATTAAATAAATAAATAAATAAATATGTGGTTTTACATTTAGGATTAATAATCCTTTGGGGACCAATAGCAAGATCGCTTGGAATTTCTCTGGATAGATAGTCCCTAAAAGAGAATGTTACAGCATACTATAACACCACTAAGCAAAGACGTAAAACTAGGATACCAAATAAATTGTTGTTTCTTGAGATGGATGTTGCTACTCAACAAAACCAGTCATTTCTTGGCATACATTTTTAGTTTGTAGACGACAAAGGAAAATTACAATTTAAAACCTTAGCAGCAAAGGAAATATTTGAAAGGCACACAGCTGAAGCTATACGTGACATACTGATTAGTGTTATCAATGATTTTGATATTAAGGAGAGTGATGTGATATCCATAACAACCCACAATGAATCCAACATGGTGAACTGCGTGCAGTTACTTAACAAGACTACAGCAGCAAGAATAGAGGATTCTTATGAGTCTGAGTCCATTGAAAATGAAAATTTGGATTAAGATGATCAGGAATTGCATTCCAATGACATAGCTTCTCTTCATAATGTCACTTTATCAAGATGTATAGCACATAGTTTTCAGCTTGCTATCCATGATGCCATGAAAGATCAGCAAATTGAAAACACAGTTCTGAGAGCTAGAGGTATTGTCAAAAAACTATGCCTCCAAGCGTGAAGGAAGTATTTTCAAAGAGGTAGGAGTTTCACCCTGTTTTTTACAATAGGGATGGAACTCCGGAACCAATTTGGGTTGTTTTGGGTTTTTTCAGTTTTGGTTCTCCAAGAATTTTGGTTCTTGTTTTGGTTTGGGAGGGGGGGGAGTTGCATTGAATTTTTCCACATTCCCCCCCCCCCCATTAAAAAATTCAATGCAAAAAAAACCCCCAAAAACAAAACTGAAACGAGAACCGAAATTTCATATAGAACTGAAACATCGATTTTCAGGTCATTTTGGTTCTATCTGAAAGTGAAATTCCCATTCCCTACATACAATATGCTAGCAAGCTTGGTGAAAATGCAAAATCTTTGTGATGAATTTGGAGCTGCATCAAGCGAACTTCACCTTGGTCAGAAAATGCGGGACCAATAAAGGATACCGTGAACTGTTTAGAGACAGGTAAGGTGATCAGTGCCACAATGTGAATGCACGGTGGAAACTTTCTTGCAGGAGACTTTTCTTTTTTTAAAAAAAAAATGTATTCAAATACTATACTACAAAAATACAAAGATAAATCAATAATAAAAAGAATCTCAATATTCCACATTAACACTCAAAGCCATTCTAGTTTGCCTTTAAATACTAAAATTCCAATCAATTTATACTCACCCTCCTACATCATAGTCGAAGCTGTACATTCTAATAAAATTGGATTACCTCCTTTATCTAAACATATTATCCATTTCCCATTAACATTATCTAGAGAAACCAACTTAAGTTAACATGTTATTCCAGTATCACTGTAGATACAATACTTATACCATGATCATCTTTATTTTAACTTATAAATTTGGACCAATTTTTTTTCCAAACAAATTTTCCTTTATATGGCCTTCTTTAAACCTTAGGATATTCGTCAATTTAACCATATTTACAAAAGTCCAACAATCTGTCTTCCATTCCGAAATATCAAGCTTCCCCATATTTTTCCATTTCTTTGCTATTTGAAGATATTAGCAAATTATATATCAATTCCCGATCATCTTTCCGAATATCTTCTACATAACCCAATTATTTAGGGTTAAAATGTATTGCATATCCCAAAATGTTCTCACATTCAGTTTTTCTCGAACTCCAAAAATTATTAACCACAGGACAAGCCCATCAACAATGAAAATAATTACCCCCCTCCTGTTCACACTTCCAACATTTATTACTACCTTTATTGCAGGAGATTTTTTAGTTGAATGGAAATGTTTAAAGCTGAAGCTTATAAATGAACTTTAACAAATGTTCTTCTGGTCAAAATAAATGTGTAAGAAAGAAACATTTAATGGGCAATTATGTTTTTCTGGTATCTGTGGGTATTTTCAGATGTTACGAGATCACAGTCGACCACAGTGAACCACACTCAATCCCATGGTGGGGCCAAAGTGCCCTGAACATCTGTTACGCAGGCACCAGATGTTCACCACAGTCAATCCCCACCAGGGGTCAAAAGTAACCACCGTTCCGGAGCTCCGGCCCGAACCATGGGTATTTTCAGATGTGACGGGGCCTGTATTGGCCCCGTCACGTAATCACCCATTGATCCCCTGCCAGGATCAAACTGGCATGTCCAACGGACGTGCCAGCTGATCCTGACAGGGAATCAGAGTGGGGGAGGGGCCGCGCGGCTCAACATGCGGCCGCACGTCCCCGCCCCACCATGCTCCCTAGGCTGTCCGCCTTCTTGGGAGACAGATGGGTGCCGTGGCCAATGTGGCCGCAGCACCCACCCACATTGACCATGGCCCAGAATCCCGCCACTGATTCCGGACCGTGGTAGGGGGACAGATGATATGGTCCCCTTGATCACGGGGGGGAAATCACATTCAACACGCAAACGTAGATGGTCCAGCCAGGACCTCCGTTTGCATGTTGAATGTGATTCCCCCCCGTGATTCAAGGGGGTGAACATCTGGCGGGTAGCTTCCGTTCCCCCCAAAAGACGTGATGAGACCACGATCACCATGTGGGAATTCCCCATGGTTGAGCGTAATCTCATAAAGTCTGAAAATACCCCATCTGCAAAAGCGTGGGCAAAGCAATTCCCAACGGGAAACAACAAAACGTAATGTCTGAATGGCAACCACCAGCCGGAATCAAGCAAAATGATTCCCAGCCAGGGAAAAAGCATGCAGCGTCACTTCCAGGCAACCAGCAACAACACAGGCTGGGGAGGGAGATTTAAAGGGCACACAGCAGCAGGGAAACATGGCAGGATGGAGAGAGGTGGAAGGGAGAGGAGAGCAGTGGGCGAGAGAGCAAGGGAGGAGGAGGAGGCAGTGGAGGTGCAGGCGGAGGAGGAGGTGGTCGTGCTGCACTTGGAGGTGGTGGAGGGACAGCAGCAGCAGCAGTTGAGACAGGCCGTCCCAGCACCTGCAGCCGGCCTGGGGGACGAGGCACCCCAGAAACAAGTAAGGGGACTGAAGGGGGGGCAGCGGCACAGGGGCACCAAGGCGGGTGGGCGGNAAGTAAGGGGACTGAAGGGGGGGCAGCGGCACAGGGGCACCAAGGCGGGTGGGCGGGCCGGCACGTGGGGGGAAAGGGAGAGGGAATCGGGGCCGTGGCAACCCGGTAACCATCCCCCCCCCCCTCACAACCCACAAACACGGAAATGGGCCCAGGAGCCCGAGCCCCTGGAGGAGAGGACCAGAGGGCAGGTGGAGGAGCAGGAGCAAGAGGAGAAGGAGGAGGGGGAAGACCGCGACCCGGAGGGTGCCCGCAGGAGATGGACGTACCACCGAGGGGGGCAATGAGAGCACAGGGAAACCCAGGACTTTATCTGGATCTGGGGGACCCTGGAACACCAGCTGGAGCTCGCAGTCAACCAGCAGAACAAACACATCTTTAAGGAGATCGTGTAGGAAATGGAGGCAGCAGGCCATCACAGGACAGTGGCCCAGTGCCAGTCGAAGGCCAAGGAGCTCAAGAGGGGGTACAAGGCCATTAAAAACAGGCGCTCCGGGCACAGAGCCTGGACCACCCCCTACTATGATGCCCTGGACTGCATTCTTCACATGAAGGGGTCCATAGTCTCCCCACGCCTCGTGGGGAGTGCCGTGGTCCAGGGCAGGGAATGAGGTACCCCCTCCCCTCACAGCCCCATCAAAGCGGAATGCCCTGGGACCTCGGGGACCAGCAGGCCCCCCTCGCGTGCCAGCCCCAAGAGCCCACAGCTGAAGTCCATAGCGGGAGGATCTGAGGCCAGCACACTGGTCACCATAAGCGAGTGGACACAGGGGGACCTCAGCCACACCAAGGGGGCAGCCACACAGGGCTCTGAGACTGACATAGAGGGTAAGCTGGTGGGTGGGAAGGGACACGGACAGGCCTGAGTGGGGAAGGGGGCACACAGGCCACAAGACCGCCCCCAGAAACCTCCCTACACCCTGGACCCCAAAAATATTTATTTATTTATTTATTTATTTATTTTATAAATTTCTACCCCGCCCCTCCTGCCATGCAGCTCGGGGCGGCTTCCAACATTAAAATACAATAAAATCAGTTTAAAATTATCATAAATATTGTAAAAAATATTAAAACAGGGCTAAAAATACAATCTAAAACCAAAAATAGGTGGAGGAACTAAAAA
>QEPC01010836.1:786626-821908 GCA_003113815.1 Sphenodon punctatus | reverse complement strand
AGCTTAAAGGTTATTTCAACCATTAATTAAATAGATATGTTAGCTAGAAAAAACTAACAAATCTTCCTTCTCAGTCTGAGATGGTCTATGAATGGTACCATCTGTCATTTAAACATGTAATAGATAAGATTCCAGACACCTAGGCTGAGAGGGCCTCTTTATTGCCTCCCACTTTTAGCTAGGTGTCTTTGTTTCCTTGGCAACAGTCAAAAGTTCATTTGGGAAGTTTAGAAAAAACTCCTATTGGAATGTAGACTAAGGGGGCCCAATCTGAACCTAGCTAATCACAAAAGCTGATTTTAAAAATCAGTGCTGCAAAACACAAATCCAATACGTTGAAACAAAAAGTTAACATAAAGAAACTCAAAATTAATACATTAGGAACACAGATGGCCAAAACCTTATGTTTATAATAGGAAATACATGACATTTGGAGGATCTGCCTACAATGTACAAGCCCCTCCCTCGAGCTCTGCCAGCCATAAGGTTCCACATGGTGCTGAGATGGATGCCAGGGATGGGCAGGCCCTCCCCCTCCCTTAAGCCCCACCCACTTTGGGTTTTCCGAGCGCACGTACGTGTTTTGCATGCAGGCACATGAGGGGCCCATAACTAAGGCTTGATCCCAGGCCCTTCTCAACCTTGCTACGCCCCTGTGTGGGGTGGTCAGTGGCAGAGACCATGTCTGCCCTCTCTGTGTGCAGTCTGGCTGCCTACATGGCCTATCTGGTGGAGGGGGGCCCTCCCTTGGCTGTGTCCTTCTTTGTCTGTGTTCATGAGGTCTGGGGTTACCAGCGGTCCCGAGGGGCAATTTATCACCACCTGTTGGAGCTCGGTCACCTTCCGTGGCCCCCACCTGCTGACTATGGCTGGTCGGAGCCCTCTGAGGTAGAGGTGTCAGCGCTGGCCGGTGTGTGGTCCCGGTCCGATGTGCAGGTGGGACTCACTGTTCAGGATCCCTTTGAGGCATACTACCTGGTCACCCACCACATGTCTGCACTGGGGTACCATCAGGGCATGTCCCAGTGGCCCCACTTCATGCATCTGGTGGGCCACCCAGCCCCGGGCCCCTTTATGACCCCCTGCAGCTGGCTGTGAGGCCCCCTGTACCTTCCAGGCCCTGGATGCTGGCCCAGCTGTGAACTCCTGCCTCCGCGTGTCACTGCCCGCTCCCTCCATGATGTCCCTGGCTCAGTGCTGTGCTGGCTGATGCCTGGGGTCCCACTGCCCCTTCCTGTGCCTCTGGGCACCCTCCGAAGGCCACCCCTGTCTGCCTCTGTGACTGGTGTTCCCCTCCATGGCTGCCATCTCCTGTGGCTGTTTCCTGAATGCTGCGGTGGCTCCCGGCATCCCGGGTGCTGCTGTCCTTCCTGGTCCAGCCTCACTACCTCCTGTGTCCATGCTCCCCTGCCTCCCTTGGGTGCCTCTGTGACTGTGGGGTTCTGGGACCCCTGGACTGCACCTCCCAGCATCCTCCGGGGGGGGACTGGTTTGTGGAATGGCTGCTCCACTCTTTGGCCCCAGCTCACCTCCATCCCATCCATCACACCCTAGCTGGCACATGGGCTCCCTGCCAGCTGCCTGGACCATTCCCAGGCTGCTACCTGGACCATGTGGCTTCCCCCTGTGCCTGTGCTCTGCTCCTGCGGGGTCCCCCCATTCCGGGACTGCCTGTGTAGCTGTGGAGGTGCCCGTGCATGCTGTGCTGTTGTGGGGGTCTGTATGCCGTTCCCCATGTCCTGCCCTGGCCCCTGGGCTGGTTCCCCCCCTCCCTCCCTCCTGTCCCCGGACACACACACCCGTGCCTGGTGTGCCATGTGTGTTGTCCATCCCGCTGTGTTCCCCCTTCCCTTCCTTTCCCATGTGGATGTGTGCGCGACTGGATGTGTGTTTGTGCTGTTGTTTCACTGTGCCCTCGTTTTCTCTGTGCCTGTTGTGTGTGCTGCCTTGGCAGCTCTTCTCCCTCTTCCCCCTCCCTTCCCGTTTCCCTTGTGTGGGCATTCCCTGTAGGTGCCTTTGGCTTCCTTTGCCCTCAGCTGGCCATGTCTGCCTCCCGCCCCTCCCTGGTGCCTTCTGTTTTTTTTTACCACGGCCTGGGATCGGCGTAACATCTGTTGCGCTGCCCCGGGCCGTGGTCTGCCGGTCCGATTCCATGCCATGGTCCCACTTCCGTCACGTCTGTTTGGGGCCTTTCTTGACCATGGGGAGTGGTTTGATGGGTCGCCACCGCTGCAGATCCATGTGGTAATTCGGGCGCCCATAACGTCTGAAATCACCCAGACTTCTCAAAGATGAACAGGTTGAAAGAGCAGAAAAGTATCTACTTGCACTTGGTGCAAAACTGTCTCTTGGTAGGAGAAGCAGTCTGAAGCAAGTTGGCACTCTGACTGCTGTTATTAACAAAAAAAGATTCAGAGGAGAGTGAAGAAACATATGGTGAAAGATGATGAATTTAATCATTTTCTTGAGCTATGTGACAGAGAAACTCAGCATACAGCAACTAACTCTGTGACCAAAGATCAGTATATCCATTTAATCATGGCAAATTTCAAAAACGTTTGGCAGTCTACAGTGGGATTTATCAGATAGACAAGAACCACCACTAGTGTGGTGGTTAAAAAATGGTGATGAGGCTATAGGTGATTCTGCATTATCTGTTTTAGGTCTGCCTGTGACACAGGGATCTGTTGAAAGATTGTTTTCTGGGCTTACCTGCATCCTGAGCTATTTCAGATCTAGAAATGGTGCAAAATCATTGGATGAGATTCTTTTCCTTAGGATCAATGGCATCAATTTTTGAAGAATTTTTTTTTTTTCATTTGCATTATGACCTGTGCTGTTGTTTTTTCAACTGCAAGTTGAAATGTTATGGAATTCCCTTCCCCTGAGGTTTAGTTGAGCCTGAGCATCTTCCAGAGTTGGTGTAAGACTTTTTTGTTGGAAAAAGCATTTGACGGGCAGAGATAGGGGTGGTTTTGACATGTGGTTTTGGGGTAGAGTTGTGAAGGGGGCTGGGTGTGGGAAATTGGGAAGATGGTATTGGGTAGTTTGGGCTGAGTGTTGTGGGAGGACTGCGGAGGTTTAGGCTATGTTTTTTGTACAAGTTTTATATATTTGTATTGTCATTAGCCACTCTGAGCCTTTGGGAAGGTGCCATAAATTTAAATAAATATGTTTTAAATTTGTCAGGCTCCGGGGCAGAGCCAGGAAAAGGGGAGGGGAAGCAGGTAGGCAGGAGGGGAGACGGTTGCAGGGAGTCTGGGATGTCCCTCAGATTAAACGAGGAAACCTCTCATCCACTCTCCAATACCTTAGGAGATTAAGCACTCAGCATAAGGACCAGCCACGCTGGTCTAAGAAGGCTTACAGCTCATCATCAAGGTTGAGGGACGGGAAGCCAGGAGCGAGGAAGCCAGGAACCAGAGGCAGGGATCAAGGGATCAGGGGTAAGGAACAAGGAACCAGGGGCAGGGGAGCGAGGGATAGAGAGTAAAGAACAAAGAAACAAGGAACCAAAGGCAGGAAATCAGGGATCAGGTTGAGGGACAGGAAGCCAGAAGCGAGGAATCAAGGACCCAGAGGCAGGGGAGCGAGGGGCCAAGACTAGGGAGCGAGGAACCAAGACTAGCAAGTCATGGAGCAAGGGGCCAAGATTAGGGGGCAAGAAGCCAAGACTAGGGGGCAATGGAGCAAGGGGCCAAGACTAGGGGGTGAGGAACCAAGACTAGGGAGTGAGGAACCAAGACTAGGGAGCAAAGGAAACCCTAGGGGCAAAGGAAGGAGCGAGGGACTAAAGGTAAAGAAGTGAGAGTCTAGAAGCAGGGAGCTGGGGGCTAGAGGAGCCCAAATCTAAAGGGCAGCAGAGGGGCTGAGGAACCAGCAACATAGAACAGGGGGGAAGGATCAGGGAACAAGCCCTGAGGGGCATCAGGGCCTATGGGGATAGAACAGCAGGACATAAAGGAGGTAAGAACCATCCACACAGAACATCAAGCATAACAGGACTTACACAACCTAAAAGACCAACTAAACATACAAACAGGGCAAGGAGTGAATAGGAACCACCAGTCTAAACCACACACAGACAACACAGAGAGGGGGAGGGAGCTGGGCATGGGAAGCCTCAACACACACACACACTATAACAAGACAGGTATCAAGGCAAGGGGAAGGGAAGGGTATAGCACACAAGGAAACACTGAGGGAACACAACACACTTAAGACTGACAACCACAAACAGAACAAGAGGAAGACAAACCGGCATGAGCTGAGCAAGAAATGATCTGAAGCTCTGCACCTGCCACAGCTCCCAGCAGCCCTAAATATCCCTGGGAGCCAATCAGACTGTGGCAGGTGGGCCACGCCCTTCCACAGGTGTACACAAGAAGCAAAGTAGGCAAGAGGAGGAGAAAGCCAAGACGGGGGAAAGAGACACTCCCTGCAGCAGCCTGCCAATAGCGCAGGATGCAGGGAGCTTCCTAACCAGTTCCCAAGGCCAGGCTGTGACAAAATTGAATAAATGTCTACACGCACTAACTAAATAACTGGCAGTATTTAATTTGACTAATGTCATTTATAACCAGTAGTTAAACTGTCTAACACTAACAGAAATGCTTTTTGAAAAAAGAAAAAGTTGGTAACCGTATAACTATTGGTATTCAAAATAATTTGGGTACCCAACCCTGATTCACTGGCGGGAGAAATTGAAGGCCTCTCTGTCCAGTTAGACACCCGCAAGACTGCTTGCATCTGCAGCCGAGAACCAATGGGATCTTGGTGGCAGGTAAAGGAGAGCAAAGCATTGAATGAGCAGCGGCTTTTGCTTTAAAGAGACAGGACTGAAAACTGGGCAGCCAGAGAGGGAAGACTCTTGCCTGCGAGGGGGAGTTGAACATATCTGGGATCCAGGGTGAGGCCAAAAGGCAGGCTTCTCCAGGTGAAGGAAAGGACGCCTGCATGTCGGTAGATGTGTCAGACGGATAGCCATGGCTGGTGCCACAGACCAGCTGCTTGCTGGCCACTCACCAGGTCTCGCAGGACCTAGCTTGGGTGCCATGGGCTATGGATTAATGCAGGGCGTCTTCCTGCAGGACTGATGATTGGGCATCTTCCCATGGCATTTCCACCTGCAAGCCAGAGGGCCATGCGTAAGGGGTATTTTTAAGACACCCCATGCTGGCTCAGATCAGACTCTCAGCTTTGAACACTTCCTACAGTAGCAGCTTCTCCCCACAGGAATGAGGAATGAGCACACAGTCCCTTTAAATCTTTTTTTTTTTTTTTTTTTAAGGAGAAATTAATTTTGCCTTTGCCTAAGTACCTGTCACTTTAAATTAATGTCTACAATTGTGAAAAAGACGAAGAAGCCGGGTCATTAGGCAAATTTTAATTAGAGGCTCAGATGTCCTTTGCTAATAAGATGCTACATATATTTCATTCTCTCTTCTCACTTCCCGTCTGCATGAGCTTTGTGCCGATTCGCCCAGCCTGCCTAGTTCTTGTCCCTGGGCACGCATGCAGCCAGCTGCTCCATGATGCTTGGTAGCAGGGCAGGGATCTCTCCATGGGCAGGGCAGCCGCAGACACTCAGCTGGGGGGACAAGAAACAAGTGTTAGTCTGAAATTTCGACCTGTGCTGGAAACCTGGGGCGGAGACCCCTGGCAGCTGGGAAAGCCTGGATCAAAATCCGTAGCTGGAGCCAAATTTCAGGACTTAGTTCAACCTCTCCACCCCAGCCAAACATGTCCACCCACTCACCTGTATGAATGTCTCTCACTTATGCCCATACAATCAAAACTGGAGGTCTGCCTACGCTCAAACCTGCTCATCTTCTGGAAGAGGAGTAAGACCTTGTTGTTTGGTCAGGCGCTTGGCAGGCAGGGATGTGGTTGGGTGTCGCTGGGTGTAGGGGTTAGGGGGACGGTTGGGGGCCCAGGGGATTTTTTTAATGCCATTTTATATTTTATTTTTTTATTATTTTGTAAGTCACCCTGAGCCTATTTGGAAAGGGCAGTGTAAAAATAGTGTCACAGGGCAGGTTAGTTGAGGAAGCCTGGCCCTTTAAAAGGACGCAAGAGGGGGAAGGCTGACTAGGTGTAGGTGATTGGAGGAACTGAAGCAACGCCTGAGGCATCACAGCTGGGCAGTGTGAGCAGTGGTGTAGAAGTAATTCTAAAAGTGCAGGAACTCTTCACGAGAGCCCTCGCAAAGCAGCCTTCGTGGCTGCTGAGGGGGGCTTCAGGGAAAGTGGCGGAACTCCATTCCCCAACGTTCCCGCTCTGCTACACTGCTGAGTATGAGGCAGGCATCGGGAAAGCTAGAGCTGAGTGGGAGCTCCAGGGCCGAGTGCAGATCCTGGAGCTGAGCAGGAGCATCATGGGATAAAGAGGCTCACTCAAAGCCTGGGCTGGAGCTTGCCCAAAGACGAGCTCTGAGGGATGAGCCGGGGTGGAGTGGAGTACCCGGGAATCAGGGTAGTCAGGAGGGACTGTGCCTGACTGTACTGAGGTGGGACTGAAGGATTAAGTGCTCCACAGATCTCAGGACTGGGGAGTGTTGGACTGCACAAGAATGAAAGGACATTGTGCAATATCAGGTGCCACCACACCCAGCCAGGGAATAAATATAACCCCGCTGTTACAAATAGAAATTAAATAAATAAATAAAATAAAATAAAATAAAAATATAGTTTGCTGGGTCCATCCAGCATAGTATCCTATTTCCTTCAGCAGAAGTGATGGAACAGAGACTGGGGTTCACTATCTATCTGGCTAACACCCCAAATCACCTGTAGGTCAGCTGTGACTCAGTTTCCCCACTTACAATCTGAATTGGCCACTAGCTTCCACAGCATAAACCCTCTCTCCCTGCCTTTAAATTCCTCCTAAGAACCTACCTCTTCCATCAGGTTTTCCTCAGCTCCTCGCCCCCACAGAGTGCTCACTGATGCTCCCTCTACTGTCCTATCACTCAGGGCCCCCTCCTTCCCCTGTAACTAAGGCCACTTTCAGACATGCCTCCCCCCCCCCCCGCGCACGCGCATATATTTGGACTTCGAGGGAGAATGCGTAGCCCAAATATGCGCAGGGATCGGCCGGTCTGAAAGCTCCCCCCGCGTGGCTTTGCCAGCAGTGATATGCAGAATGCAGAGCAGGAAATCGAGCTCTGCATCCTGCGCGTTTCTGCCGGCAAAGCCATGCGAGGGAGCCTTTCAGACCAGCCGATCTCCGCTCATATTCGGGCTGCACATCCCCCCACCCCGCAGTCCAAATATGCACCGGGGGGTGGGGGGGCATGTCTGAAAGTGCCCTACGTTGAACACGTGCATGATTTCTCAACTTCATAAATGTATCTCTGCCTCTCTATGTTCCGCTCGCCCTTGTCTCCCCTTCTTTGCCCATCCTAGATTGAATGTCAGCCACTCTACTAATGATTGTAGACTGCCAGGTACATTGCTGGTACTATATGAATAATTACTGCTACTACTACTAATACCCATATCTTGGAAGTGTCTCCATTTACATGGAGACCCATCTTGATGTCTAACCAAGAATCGTCCTGAAATTCTGTATTGAGTTTCAGCAAATACGCATGTACCAACTTTATAATCTAGAATCAAAAACCTTTTTGTTTAAGAGAGGAGTTAAGGCTCTTACAAATTTACTTGTTCTCCAAAATGCATGGAAATTGTAAGTTAAGACTCCCACCTTAACTTGTGTGCCATGTAATCACAAATTGTACTTATATCACTTACAACTTAGGTTCCATGCACCCACACTTTGCTTTAAGTCTTCCAGCCCCAAACCTCTTCCTCTGCAGGTTGCAGGCAACACTGAAGCTGGGATAACAAGCTCCTACATGCCTGAATAGCATAGTCTTGATCCCTTTCTCCACTGTAGCCACAATTTCTTTTTCATTTAAAACTCTCATCTTAGGCAGTAGCTCAAGTGCATCTGTATTAATAAATGGCAGGAGCGGGTGCTATATAAAAATAAACATTTTATTAACCTGCTTACTACATGCACAGGTGATAAAGGGCAAGCAAACATTTTTCCTAGTATATAAAATATTGGGGGGGATGGCCATGGCTCAGGTGGTAGAGCATAGGCTTTACATGTATAAGGTCCCAAGTTCAATCCCCGGCATCTGATCTCTGGTAGCTTGGCTGGGTGAGGTCTCTGCTGGGGATCCTGGAGAGTCTCAGGTAGCACACCTGGGTGAGGCCTCTGCTGGGGATCCTGGAGGGTCTCAGGAAGCATGCCTGGGTGAAGTCTCTGCTGGAGACCTGGATTTGAAATCCTGCTGCTGTGTCAGGTTGTGACAATACTGGGCTAAGATGGACCATTGGTCTGACTAAGTTAGGCAGCTCCTTATATCCTTATCCTATGCATTAGGGTACTGGAAGGGATTTGGCTCTCTGTGGGCTGTTGCTCCTGATTGAGGACTGGGTGCCATCTGCTTTCCCCTCAGATACAGCCCTCACAAGAGGATCAAGCTACCCATCCCATACCCATCAACCTTGGGTATTTTCAGACGTTATGATACCACACTCAACCACAGTGAATCCCCCGTGGTGGTGAATGGTCCCGTAACGTCTGGTTGCTCTCTGCCAGATGTCACAGTGAACCACCGGCGGTGAGCAAAATAGTCACACTTTCAAGGATGGTCCGGGCACCATCCCCGAAAGCGTGGTTAATTGAACCATGGCTGGGAATCGTCGGATGGTAACGTCGGTTACCACTGCTGATTCCGGGCCGTGGCCCAGACCCCAGGTCGGAATCGGGCACAGCGGCCGGATTGGCTGCTGCGCCTGCCCGTCTCCAGGAAGGTGGGCGGCTGAGGGAGCATGGGGGGGCAGGGCTGTGCGGTCGCACGTTGTGCCACGCAGCCCCCCCCCCCCCAGATTCCCCACTGGAATCAGCCAGCACGTCTATTGGACGTGACTTTTTGATTCTGGCGGGGAATGAAAAGGTGACTCCATGACGGGGCCAATAGGCGCCCCGTCACGTCTGAAATCACCCCTTGTTTCCCCCCATATACACCCCCCAGCACTCGGACAGCCCGTTGTTCCCATCCCAACTGAAACTGAAAGCACATATGAAAAGCATACATACACTTAGCCCCCCACCAATACACACACTGCTCTCCACCCCGGCTGCTCCCCAGCCTTGTCCATGAATACATGACATCTGTCTCTGAGGTTTGTCCCCCATAAACACCATGACCTGACCTTCCCTTCTCCATACAGACACTTTCCCCACTGCCCAGCTGCCCCCAGTCTTGTCTCCCTGTACACATTCTGCATCCATCAACCTTGTTCCCCCCATATACAGCCCTCCAGTACTCAGCTGTCCCATTCTCCCCAACCCAAATGAAAGCATAAAGGGAAAGCAAGGAGGAGGCTAACCTCCTGCTGTCCACAGCTTCAGTGTTTCCCCTAACCTGCACAGGAAGAGGATTGGGGGGCTGAAAGACCAAGGCAAAGTGCAGGTGCATGGATCTTAAGTTGTAAGCAAGCACAAAATGTGACATCGTAGAATACCTCTACTGCTTACTTGGTGTGCAAGGAAGGTGGGAACCTAAACTTACAATTTCCATGCTTTTTGGAGCATGCATGGATTTGTAAGAGCCTTAACTCCTTTCTTAAACTGAAGGTCATCTTAAACTGAAGGTTCTTTGATCCTACAATTTCCATGTTTTTGGAAAGGCGAATGCATGAAATTCCCCCTCCTACAACACTACCAACCATAGTTTCATTGCAAAGCACCCAGACTGATACATAAATAAGTTTTTTTTTAAAATGTTACTACAAAAATTATATTTCAAATTTTTAAAATTCTTTTGTACCTAATCTAACCTATCTAAACCTATAACCTTATTAACCTATTTACCTTACCTAACCTTACCTATCTTAACCTAATTAATATAAATAAGATTAAATTAAATAATAAAATATAACTAATAAATATGGGGGGGGGCAGAGACGTTCAGCTTCCTGCCCACTTGGCAGGACTGGGCATGGTGGGAGGTGGGGGGGCACACCATGCACCCCGGAAGCCTCTATTGCGGCACACAGCAGCTGCCCATGTTCCCTTAGGGAAGCCTCTCATGCCACCTTTTGGCCCTGGAGGAGGGAATAGTAGCTGTGCTGGCAACGGGATTTCTCTGGCAGATCTCACCACTGTCTGACAAGCCCGCCATATTTCACCTGCAGACCATCCAGTACCACCTCTGCAAACTGAATTCCCTCCTAGAACTGCATTAGGGCATGGGGCAGGGATGGCCCCGCTCCTGGACCATGCTGTGAAGGAACAAGTGGTGGCTTCTCAGGCTCAACAGGTGGAGGTGGCCGGGATTTGTCCCCTCTAGCAGCCCGCAAGGGTGAGTGTTCCTAACTCTGGTCCCGCTGCCCGTTCCAGGTTCCCCAGTTGACTCCCAGAACCCTGTCTTGTGCTGCCCAGCTCCACGCCATGAACATGCACTCGACGGTAGTGCAGGTGCCATGGTAATTCCCCCCCCCCCCCCATGCACCACTATAGTGCAGCAGGTGTACTGTGCTTCTTCCGGGGCCATTTCTGGGGACTGAAGGAAGTCATCCCAAACTTGAGATGAGTGCTCTCTCTACCTTCCCTACCCACCATGGCCTTGTACCCACTCCCCACAAGATCCTCCATCCTACCTCCAGTTCCCCACACCCCGGTTCTCAAACACCCCACTAAATTGTCACTGGTTTATCACAAAATAAACAGAGTTGTGTTCTGTCATTTTCTTTCAATTTCTGGTGTTTTCATCATTTCTGATCTTTTTCATCATTTTCCTACACTTTTCATCAATTTCCAGGACTTTTCATCTGTCTCCTCTCCAGTATTATTGTCAATTTCTGTAACTTTTTGCCAATTCCCCTGATGATTCCTGCCCCATCTCCCAGGTGTCCACTTCTAATGTCTACTTCCCCTTCAAGTGGCTGTATAATTCTCACTCTTGGGTAGTGCTCACTCTCGTGATTCTCATGTTTCTCAGTGAGAACCATGCTTTTCAGCTTGTTCTGGCAACTGAGAACGAGCTGAGTACCAGCAATGTCTCGGCTTCATTCTCGCAAAAAAATGTGAGAGGGGGAAAAAACCCAAATCTCCCCTGCGCATGTGAAAAATGGCCACTGGGGCTGTTCCACTCATGCACAGCCTTTTTCAAAATGGTGGCAGCAGCACTGCTGTCAATTTGGAAAAGGGAAGCATTCTTTGCATGCACAGTGGCCATTTGCACATGCGCAGACTGGCTGCTCCTTTCCAAAATGGTGGTGTTGCTGTCGCTGTCATTTTGGAAAAGGGCTGTGCATGCACAGAACAGCCTGGCTGACATGCACTGTAATTTGGATGTGTGTGTTTGTTTTTACAAGATATCCCACAAGATTTCATGATTCGGTTCTCATGAGACTCAAGACATAACTTACCAATCTCACTCTCTCCATTGGATAACATGGGAACTTCAAAACATCATAACTTAAAAACTACACAATGGATTTTAAAAATCCAAACTTAATAAATAATTAGAATGCACACTTGAATTTTCTGACACCTCTACACCTCCAGATGAATAACTGTAAACACACTTTTCTCTATCAAAAGGAAATGGTTGAAAAATCCAGAAAAAACAGTTCTGCCTCCAATTCTCAAACTCATATAACTCATCTGTTTCTCAACCAATCTGTCTGAAATTTTGTCATCTTCTATCCCCCACCCAAGCAATCTTCTCTACAAACTTTCACCATGATAGGATAAAACATCTCAATTTTATAAGTAGAATTTTCATTATTTTAATAGAGAGTGCAATGTGCTTTAACTATAAAGCTGATCCCACAGCTCTATAATTACAGAACATTTTATAAATAAGTTAAATCTCAGTAAAATCAATAAAGCATATGTGTTTCAGAGTTTGCTATGAAGTTGGAAAAAAGAAACAAAAGATAAACTTAATGTAACTGTTAGCTTGATTTATATATTGCCTAATTGTCTCTTACCCTAAGTCCGAGTCACAGTCATAGCTGGTTGGGTGCAGTCCTAGACCACATTCACACCTTCAGCTCCAGGCTGGTCGGTGCATTTATTGACTCTGAGAGAGAATCTGGAAGTCAAACATGTGTGGGGTTTGGCTGGAGCGAAAGCCCACCCCACCCGGCTTTGGCAACAAGCACCTGGAAGAATGCAGAGCAGGGAAATCCAGCTCTGTAATTTTCAGGGTAATTGCCGGCAAAGCCACGCTGGGGGGGGGGGGCGCCTTTCACGCCTGCCAAACCCTGCGCATGTTTTGGCTTCTGGGTTCTCTCCCAGAGCCAAAATATGCATGGACTGGCCCTGAGCTGAAGGTGTGAACATGGTCTTGGAAATGAAGGACTTCCTTCTTGCATGCTCCAAAGCAGATCTGTCTCCAAACAGTTCTTGTGTATGGCATCAAAATTCTTCCAGGTCTTTTTGTTATACTAAAATCAGTGAGTCATCACTTTGAGGTGGCCAGAACCTGTTTTTGTGGTCACATCTCCTCTGTTGTCATCTCCATTATGACGTGTTATGCATTTCTGTGACACGATCAAAGGTGGCCACTGTAAGAGACAGGGATGCTTGGTAAGTAGACCTGGACCATACTGGTCTGATCCAGTATGACACTTTTTATGTTCTTATACCATGGTAGAGTTTTAGCAGGGTATTTAGCATCTACTGTTCTGCATTGTACCTGCCATCCAGGTGTCCTCCTTGGTGTGCGTGTTCTCTTAATGTGTTTGTCTGCTAGTGTCACTTGGACATTTTGTCATCATCCAGCCCTGCATCATAATTACGATCATATGTTTTACCATTATTATTCATACAGCATTAAATTCCTTATTTGACATAGAGCACAATGATATCAAACACTGACATATTTCATATATATATGGGAACGTTGCTTTTACAGAGTATCTAGATGAATACTGTTTTTCAGAGTCATGACATTCTTCATAATTCATAGGCCGTTGTCACAAAGTGTACAAATGTGGCATGATCGAGGCCCATTACTCCTTCCCAGCTGCTGGCACTTGGAGCTAGTATCCCCTGACTAACTTGGCTACTAGCCAGTTGTATCTGGTGCGGAGGCTGCGTCTGTTCATCTCCAGCCCGGACCTGGCCTCCCTCATCCATGCCTTCGTCACCTCGAGGCTGGACTACTGCAATGCGCTCTATGGGGGGCTTCCCTTGTTCCTGGTTCGGAGGCTGCAGCTAGTGCAGAATGCAGCGGCTCGTCTCCTCACGGGGACGGGTCGTCAGGAGCACATTACACCTGTGCTCCGGACTCTGCACTGGTTGCCAGTAGCGTGCCGAGCTAGGTTCAAGGTTTTAGTGTTGATCTATAAGGCCCCTCACGGTCTGGGCCCCTTGTACCTCAGGGACCACCTCGCCCTCCTCGCTCCAGAGCAGCTCCTTCAGTCGGCCGGGGGTGCCTTCCTGGAGGTCCCCCGCATAAAGCGGGGGGCCACAATGGAGAGGGCATTCTTGGTGGCCGGGCTGCACCTTTGGAACTCCCTTCCGGAGGAAGCTCGCCTGGCCCCTAGCCTGTTGACATTCTGGCGGTGTTGTAAAACCTGGCTGTTTGCCCAGGCCTTTGGGGTGGGGGGGGGGAGGGTGGGTTAGGGTTTGTTATCTCCCCTACCCTGTTTATTGTTTTTATGCTAAATTGTATCCTGGGGCCCTGTTTTAAAACATTTAAATTGTTTTGATTTGTTTTAAATTGTTTTATATCTGTTTTTATATGTATTTTTTATTACTGTCGGAAGCCGCCCCGAGCTGTATTCAGGAGGGGCGGGGTATATATTTAGTAAATAAATAAAAATAAAATAAATAGATGGACCAATCAGCCTTGGGGCAGCCTGGGTTAGCCTGTCTCCAGAGATTTATAGTGACATCCGCTGCGGCCTCCCGCTGCAGTGTCGATCTCCTCCACTCAGCCAGCTCCGTCTCACAAAACACAACAGAATTACAGACCCACTCCTCCTCATTCTACTTTTCCTGGAGAGGATTTTGCTCCTAGCACCGGTCCATACAGCGTTAACTATGGTTCGCAGACCAGGAGTGGAATCTGTATCCAGCTACACATGGGGGTGGAGGGGCAAGTCTCCTTGGTTTGCAATTTAGGAATGGATTGCTCTGCTCTCCATTATACCCCGGAACCGCATTTTGGCTTAATCTGAGCTTGCTGTCCTTCTTGTAGGCTCTGAAGACAAGGACAGACCTAAGGAATAGGGGCTTGGGTGGTGTCAGGGCCTCCCAGCTGGGGTGCGGGCCCACAGGAGCACTGGGGCTAAAATTAGCAGGCAGGCGCCGCGGCGGTACGGTGTAGCGCTCCGAGCCCCTGTGTGTACCAGTCCTGGTAAGAGTTGTAGGGACCGCGTGTGGCAGCAGGAACCCACCGCAGGCACAGAGATACAGTCACTCCCATTTCTGAGTGACAGTCCCCTGACTTCCTCGCAGAGCTTCCCATTGCCAGCCATGCAGGGAGAAGACAGAGCCCCACAGGAAACGCCTCCTGGGTCAGGGGTGAGAGACACCCTCAGAAGTGTGAGTGGTACCACTCTGTGAGTGGAGCCCCCCACCCCCAGCCCCACTGTCCCTGCTCATGCTGGGCTGGTACTTCTGTGGGGGAGGGGGTGCCAAGCTGACACTTTCAGCCTGGGGCAGCCACTTCTGCAGAACTCCCCCCCCGCTGGAGCTCTTACCCCCTCTTTGCCTGGCACTTCCACAGGGCTCTGCCCACTGCAAGGTCAGCAGGGGGAGGGCCTTGTGGGAAGTGTTGGCCCCTTCCCACAGAAGCAGCTCGTCTTGCTGTGGGGTCTTTCCCCACATATGGTCCAGGACAACAGCCCCATCTGGCCCTCCCTAAGACCGGATTCATCTTTTTATTGATTGATTGATTTTTATTTTTACCCTGATTTTCTCTGAAGACTCACAGCATCAAAATTAAAAAACAAAATATAAAATACAATAAAGTTAAATTCCTTAAAACTCCGTAATCCCACCCCACCCAGGCACTTGCCACCCACCAATCTTCCTCCCCAAACCCTTCTACCCAATCCCACCAAATCCTATCCCTGCCTGCCAAGGGCCTGGCCAAACAAAACGGTCTTGTATCTCCTCCAGAAGACGAACATCTGAAGGGGAACGGCATCATCTGCCTTTTAGTTCACATCCAGTGCTGTCTAACCAGCTTTTGGCTGCATCGTCTGAGAGACACCACAGCAATAATATTGGGATCCAGGCTGCCAGGTGCCAGAGCTGAGGGAAAGGCACGGAAAATGAAGGCAAAAGCCACACATCCCACATAAACCACACCCAGAATTCAATGCATGCTGCGCATCCATCCCACAATACAACAGCCATGTAAATCACACCCATGCTCAGAATCCCTTTCATGTAGTTCAGCTGCCTCACAGTGCACAGCACCAAACCCAGCTACAATGCACCTTGAGGGAGGTATCATCTGGAAATGCAAGTATGGGCAGAGTTATACGAGAATCTGCATCATGTGCATTGGCCATGGGTGCAAAATAGGGTTGCCACCTATGCCAATTTTTAAGGAACACGTATGAAAAATACTTTTTCATACGTGTTCCTGTCCTGCAACATGTCTTTTTCATACGCGTTCCTTAAACATTGGCATAGGTACCTAGTGCAAGGGAAAGTGTGGAACCCTTGCTGCCAGTTTGCTTTCTGTGTCTCCTGTCTGCACATTAAGTACTTTGCTACTTGCCTCCTTCCGTCCCTGCTCTCTCTTTCCTCTGAGCTAAGCTGCCCTTGCAGTGTCACCCTTTTACTGTATCCAGCTGCCCCACAAGCCTCCTCCTCAGCTCCTCTAATTGCTCCAAGCACTTGGTTAATCAGCAGAGACAGATCCCCTCTATGCTTTACTATTTCATCCCAGGGGGTGGGGTTAACACTGGCAGATGCAGGCACACAGTGCTGCCCCATCCACACAGGGGGCAGGCAGGAATGCCAACCCCTGATGATCCCCCACTGCCCCCTAACAGGAGACAAGAAACTGTGAGATGATGAGGAAATCAGATCTCATTAGAGCAAATTGGGGAGCGTGGAAACAGCGAAAAGAGAGTGGGGTCTTTATCCAGCAGCAATCAGCGTGGAGAGCTCTTGGCTGCCCGCAGAGGGGCATGAAGGGCCTTTGGGACAATCAATGTTTGGGCTGAGCGAAGACGTGTCCCCCATCGATAATGCAGAGCAGAGCGACACACAGTCACTCTCTCACCGGAGGGCGGAGGAAGGAAGGGGCTTTGTGAATCTAGAGGCAAGCTGGGGACAGGACAACTTGCTGGAAGAATTGTACAGATGCAGATCCAGGGGGACTTCATTTCCAAGCACTCAAGAGGGAAATTATTCCCATTTCTTTAAATTTGGGGCGGTTCTGAGTCACTCACGTGGAAAGTGAAAGCGTCCCCTCTCTCCATTCCAGCTGCCTGTTGCGGGGAAGGGTTTGAGTTCAGGATTTTGGGTGTTTCACAGTTGCTCAAATCCCCTTAGGCCTCTTACCTCACTCCTCTTCTCCCCATGGAGCCTGGGTACACCTGATTCTCAACCACTCTCCACTCCAGTGCACAGGTCTCCACCTCTTGATGCCCAGCCGAGTTTCCCATGGAAAGGAACTCATTCAGTGCTCTGGGTGCAGGGCTTTACGTGTTGCAGCCTGGGTTTGGCCATGGTGTCTCTTTCAGACCTTGCCACCAGGACTCTTCCTGGGGAGGATAGCAAATGGGGCCAGTGCCCTGGTGGTCTCACATATTGTAGGAGTCAAAAAATGACGCTGCTTTGAGTGATAGCAAACAACCTGGCAGGTGCTCCGGAGCCAGCTCTGCTTCCCTTCCCTGGCACTATGGACTGGCCATTAGCTCCTTGCTCAGCACCAGCTGGGGCAATTATCTTACACAATTAGCTCATCATTAGCCCACCGATTCAGCCATTCCTTCCAGGGCTTGACGAGGCTTGCCTCTATGCCTGCTCCAGGGAGCGGCATGCTGATTTATTCAGCCCCGTTCAGGGCCTAATCCTGCAAAGACTTGGTGACTCTGGGGAGCTAACTGCCCCTGCAGATCCCTGATCCTAGCCAACATGTGGGAGTGCCCCCTTAGGATCCATTAGGATCCACACTAGGTTTTATATAAGACAAGTTAGTTGGCTAAGAGGTCTGTGAGCTAGAAGCTGCAGAATAAAGTGGCCTATGAGTCTGTGCCAGTACAGTTATTTGAAATGCCCTAACTATACAGGAATATAACATGCACCTTCCTCCCATACCCAGAGAGGCAGGTCTACATGCTTCTTATACTTAGGGTTCCCATATATGCAAATATTTCTAGGATACTTATGAAACATACATGTTGCAGGACCTTAGGCACCAATGCAGGTAATCTTAAGAGCGGAGGCACGTGTCCCTCCCCTTAGAGTGCATGCCCTCCAGGCGGTAGTCAACTTCTGGGCTAAGACGGCTTTATTCCCCCCCCCCTCCGGCCGGGGAGTCTTTACTAACACTAACTTTGGAGAGTGGGCTGGGGGACCCCTGGCTAAAAGGGGCTGAGAGAGAAATTCACCATTTGGGGTTCTCTCCGGAGAACCTGGCCCAGTTAGGAAGGCCAGCGACGAGAAGTTTATTCAAAAGGCGGATTCAAGATCAGTCCTTGCAAACGGAAAGGGAACTGATGGCCGCCCAGAAGATCTCCCCTACCTATGTACCCTATAGCGAGGGATCTGCCGCTCTATACTACCTCTTCGTATGGGAAAATGCCAGGGTGCAAGAGGCCTTCCTTAAAATAAGGACTAATATGCTGGCCTTGGTGGTGCGGGAAGGCCGCCAAAAGAAGGTGCCTTGGGCCCTACGGATATGCCCCTTATGTCACTCGGGGGAGGTTGATACTCCAGAGCACATGATCTATCAGTGCTCCACCCTGGTGGGCCCTAGAAGTAAATATTTGGGGAGGATATGTGCGGGTCAGGCCTTGGGTGCCAAGGGGCTCCAGTGCTTGCTTAACCCGGCGGACACTGAACAAGCAAGAGCCGTAGCAAGGTTTGCTCTTGCAATACAAGGCATCCGCAGTCCCTTCTTCCCCAACTTGTAGAGAGAGGTGAGGCTATGGGCGGCATCTAAGGTCGTTGAGACCCTGGCCCAGACAGGGAGGGGCCAAGCGTGTATACCATGGAGCTATGATCTAGGAGCATTTGTATTGCTCTGGTGGCCCTACCAGCCTCTTTTGGTTAAGAGGAAGGTAAGATGCAGTCAAACTAGGTTTTAGGATTTTAGTTTCTTTTATGGGGTAACCCCCCTTTTGTAATACTTTTGTAACACTTTGGTTTGTTAACTGGCACTACGAGAATGATAGGCAAGGTGGATGATAAGTAGGTCAAGGGAAGAAACAGCTAGGGGAGCAAGTAATAGGTTATCTAGGAGGTTGGTTCTAGAATATTGCTGTGCTCATTAGTAAGCCTATTTTGCCATATGTTGAATTGAAAGTATTGAAGTGGAGTACTTGATGTCTCGTGCTAAAGTGAATTGTAGGCCCTTATAGAGGAATTCTGCATGAGGTCGGCGTTAAATTATTTGAATATATATAGTAGATTGTTCAAGAACACGACCCATTTATTACTATACCTTAGTTTATGTATTTTATTCATTTTATTCTATTTTATTCTCTTATGTTTATATGTATTTTGTGTATAAAAAAAGGGGCAATAGCGAAAGCTTGCCGCCAATAAACAAAACAAAAAACGTATTGCTCTGGTGGCCCTACCAGCCTCTCTTGGTTATGAGGAAGGTAAGATGCAGTCGAACTAGGTTTTAGGATTTTAGTTTCTTTTATGGGGTAACCCCCCTTTTGTAATACTTTTGTAACACTTTGGTTTGTTAACTGGCTCGCCAGTCATATTAAATTTATGTATCGCAAACGGTAGTTGGCCGATGGGAATTTGTAAACGGCTTTGCCCAATAAATAAACAATATTTATTATTATAAGTGTCCTGGAAAAATTTGCATATATGGCAACCCTACTTACACTGTCTCATCCTTCAGGATCCCCCTCCTTCTTTGTAACTAAGCTAAGCATGTGCATCCGCTATATGAATGCATTCCTGTCTCTCATTATATGTGCCCCTCCCCTTATTGCTCTCTCCCTTTGTCCATTCGAGACTGTAAGCCCCTCTGGGCAGTAACTGTTTCTAATCATGGCTGTTCAGCACCAGACGCATTGCCAGTTCCAGGGCAAATAGGGGTGACCGCATCAGGCTCCGCTACTTCCATTGACTTTCGGTGGTGCAGCAGGAGAGCCCCCAATGCCTCTTTTAGGGCCCTGCAGGGCTGCTCCATCTAGAGTCCTCTCCTGCCGGGTCCCACCCAGAATGACAACTCAGGGGTAAACAGGGGTGGCAGCGCGAGACTCAGCAGTGGAGAGGAGCAGGCAACAAGGAACCAGCAGCAGGTCTGGTGCAGATGTTCACGGCGAGGCAGACGAGAGCAGTGCAATTCAAGCAGCAGCAGAGGCAAGAGGCCCGACCTGGTGTGGGACCTGGTGATGAGGCAAAGAAGAGCAGCCACAGGGCCAGCAATGGCAAAGAAAGCCCTGGATTATCCAGCCCAGATCCCCAGCAGCAGCTTAAAAGGCAAATATTGGGGCAGGCCTTCTCCGGTGAGGGGGCTCTGGGCCAGGTCAGGGCTAATTGGGACAGATGGGGGATAGGGGGGCAGGTCTCAGTTTGGGTCAGATGTGGAGTCTCTGGGTCAGGTGGAAGGAAGTCCTGCAGCGGGGTGGGAGGGCCAGAGGGCAGGCCTCTGGGGGACAGCATGTCATGCTGTTGGATGGCTGGTGAGGGAGGGCAGGCTATGCTTCTGGGGAAGGGAGCAGTATTCTGAGTGTGGTTGGGGGACANGAAGGGAAGTTGGGCAGATTTCAGGGTGGAAGGACTGGCCTTCGGGTTGGGTCACGGGTGTGGGAGGGGGTCAGGCCTCCAGGCAGGGGCAGAGTAATCTTCCAGGGTGTGGGGGGGTTGGGTGGGCAGGGCAGGCCTTTGGGTGGGTGATGGAGGAGGCTAGGCTTCTGGGTGTGAGGAAGAGCCGTCCTTGGGGTGGGGGACAGCATGTCATGCTGTTGGATGGCTGGTGAGGGAGGGCAGGCTATGCTTCTGGGGAAGGGAGCAGTATTCTGAGTGTGGTTGGGGGACAGGCCTTTCAGGTGGACAGGAGACCCAGCCACTGGGCAGAGGGGAGTCTTCTGGGTCGGGAGTGGGGACAGGCTGAAGGGTAGGCTAGGCTTCCGCTGAGGAGGTGCAATTTTCCCAGTTCACCTCTGCCCCACAGGAGCTGCTCCCCCTGCCCCAGGTTTGAGAGTGTGAGTGGAATTGGTACGTGGTTGTGGAGAGGAGGTGCTTGTAGGGTCGCCACCTTTCATGGTTTGACCCTGAGACTCCCATTTGGGCCTATGAGAGTCTCAGAGTCAACCCACAAAACGCAGCAACCCTAGGTGCTTCTGATGGTTTGTGTGTGTGGTGGTGGTAGGAGGGGGTGCTTGTGTGTCTGCCCCCACAGCATTTTGCCTCATTTCATCTGTTCTCCCTCTACACTCCTCCACCTTCCTGCTCCAGAAACCCCTGCCAGAGTCTTCTCATTCCTCTGCATCCACCTCTGCCCCAGCAGTCCCTATTACCACCGCACCAGCAACCCCTGCCCTTCCCCTGCCCTTCCCCAGCCTTCAGATGTCCATGCACCCCTTCCCTTACCTCCCCAACAACCCCCCACAGCAGCAACCTACCCTCCCCCTGCACCAGGGGCCAGGATAGGAGGGGCCCTATTCCATCTTCCACACTTGTGTCATCTCAGCCTAACTACACCCTGGGGTCCTGCAATGGAAACTTGGATTGGGTCGGGGTGGGGGGTCTGGGACAGCGAGTTTGAGACAGAGGGAGGAGTCCCCTGAATGCACTCAGAAAGAGGAGGGTCCATATCATGAACCTGTGCCAGGGTCAGGATCCAACTCCTCTCCTTGTGTCCACACCCTCATCTCTGCTCCCTTACTCTGAGCTCAGTCTTTTAGTGCTTGGAGGTAGGAACTGGATCCAGGGAGCAGATCCAAGAACTGGAAAGGGGTCCCACACCCTTGAGGTTTCTCTGTGTTGTCAACTCCCTGAACAATACACACAACACCCCACCACTATGGGAGAAGCTAGCATGGACCGGGTGTTTCTATGTTGCCTCCCCCAAGACACACACTGGTACGTGTGTGAATGAGCACAAAGAGTAGAAGCTTCAAAAGTGTTTCTGTGGTTAGGCCGTGCATATAGCTGAGAGGGCTAGGGTAGGAGGCGTGTGGGCCTGGATCAGGCTGTATTTATTACATTTTAGAAAGACTTCAGATGATTTAATTGGGAATGAACTAATGAAATTCTCTTCAATTCCACACAGGGTCCCAACTTTCCTGGATTCAGCTCAAGAGCGGAGCTTGAGAGACTGCAGCCATAGCAGAGGCAGCAGCCAGTAGCAGGAGGGCAAAGTAAGAGTGGCATAGCCCTGTGCGGAAACTGGATTGGACAGTTGGATCCCTCAAATTTGTAGGATTTGAGCAGTCCCGGGCGGAGTCAGAACCAACTTTCCATCTCCTTCCTCGGGACCCTATTAAAGGGATCCCGTCCAGGAATGGTGAGTCAGAGCCCCAAAATGGGGTGGAGCCCAAGGGCAGTAATCTTGGGTAATCCCCCTTTCTGACTATTTGGCCATTTGTACTTAGTGCACGGGACCTGGAATTTTCTAGAAAAGGAGGTTCACTCTCCCATCCCAGGCTGTTGTGTTTTAAATAAAGAGTTGCTGCCTTTTTAACCCATATCTGTGTCCTGTGCTTCCTTTGATACATATTTTGTTCTTTGTTTAACATTATGCCGATTGATTAAAATGAACTTATATGGAAATTCTCTGGGTTCGTCAACAAGAACCAGACAGCCAATTGGAAAGGGGGTAAGGCCATGGGAAGAGCATGGGGTCATAGGGGGCCCTGCATTTTGTCTTCCCCCTGGGCCCCATAGATTCCAAGACCAGCCCTGACTGATGCTCTATAAGTAATAATGAGCAGTTGGCCACATGTGGACCCAAACATGGATCTGGGGCTCCCCAGTTCTCTGGAGCTGCAGAGTTGGGTGTATCTGCTAGCCATTCCCATGTTTATCCACAAATATGGAGATGTAAGAGGCTGCCATTCTATGGGGAAACATCCAGCCCAATTCAAACTCTTCTTCAGCTCCCTGACACTGCATACCCTAACCTTCTCCCCCTTCCTGGGGCTGCCTTTTTAGACCTGCAAAGAAAACTGGATATTCATTCCCACAAACGAATAGCTAGATTCACTTTTGTTACTGCTGCAATCTTCCTTGATTTGTTTCCTTCAGTCCCTTTGTTGTTTGGTGCAGTTCAATTTGGCAGGAGTTTTTTTGAATTATCAAATGTGATCAGCCCAGAGACCATGCTCACATTTCAAAATGCTACATCTCTGAGAAATAGTCCCACTGAAAGTGATCAAAATACTAAACACAAAATCCCCCAACAAAGTTTTGTAACCACAAAAGAAGCAGGAAGGAAATTTCCCTTTTGTAGCTGCTTTGTTAGATCAGATACAGATACACTAAAGTGGTCTAATTCACTATTCGCTTTGGATATTTGTTCCAGATCTACTCCTCTCCTGCTCTGTCTGCTCTGTGCAGACGGACCACTCTTCCCAGCGTGTGGCTCTTTGCCACCTGCTTCTTCTTTCCTTCGATCTCCGAGAGTCCCGCTGTTTCCAGACCCTTCAACAGACGGGGCTATGTGCATGCAGCGGGCCTCTGAATCAGCTGCTTCCCCACAAACCCCTATCAAAAGGGAAGAATCCACAGCATTCACAGGAAAAGAAAATTCAGCAACAAAAGGATGCTGGAATGGTCATGTTGCGACAAAATGAAACATTCTGGGGGAAGCAAATTCAAATCAGAACTAGGGGTGAGACTCCAGGGAAAATACCGGATACCAAATGTACCGGTATTAGATCTCCCAATACCAGATTTATCAGTATCAGAATACCAGATTTGTAACATTGCAAATTTTACCATTTTTTTTACATTGCGGCCGTTGTTAAATGGCGGTGATGTAAAAAATCCGGTAAAGCCGACAATGTTAAAAATCCAGAATTCTGATACCGGTAAGTATCGGTATTATGGGATTAATTCAATACCGGACATTATCGGTATTATTGGATTCATCCAATACCGATACTCCCACCCCTAATCAGAACATTGTAAGTGGCTCCCTGGAAAGTCCCTTCCTGCAAGGGCTGGACATGAGTTTAGGGAAGGAAGGGACGGTCCAATTGAAATTTTGCAGGGTAAGGAAGAAGGAATTTTGGAGCCAGAATTAATCTAGAGTTGAAAACAAGCCTCCAAAAAAAGGGTAAACCCATTGAATCTACTTAAAATGGCAGTTTGGGCAGTAAACAGTATCCATTTCCATCAGGGATCCGTTTTGGATGAATATTTCAATTGGGGTTTTGAGGTTTCTTATTCTGGTTGTTTTGGCCAGCTTGATATTTTAGCTACATCATTTTGGCAATATTTACACTGTTGCACATGTAAAATTGCTGATAGTGATGCAACCAAAATACTGGAATGACAGAAAAAAAACAAAATATCTGAACCCCCAAACAACCAGGAAAACCCCAAATGCAATACCTGAAAAATGTGGATTTGCGAGTCCCAGTTTTAGTTGGAGATATTGTTCTGGCACACAAAGGTCAACTCAAAAATTTGAGTAATACCCATGAAGAACAAACCCACTGCCCATTTTAGCTCTGAATTAAGCCACCAGGGATGGGGATGGCCCCCAGACAACCAAGATAAATTCTCAGGGAAGGGGAACCTTAGGCTCCGATATCAAATGCTACCTAGGGTTAGTTTTTAGTTGGCCACTTTCCAGTTCATGGATCTGTCCCCTGGATCCAGTTCCTACTCCCAGGCACTGAAATAGTGAGCTCCAGGGAAGAGAGCCAAGATAAGGGCATGCACACAGGGATGGAGCAGGGGATGGCGTATGGCACAGAATCCTTCCTCCCTGCCCCCTAAGAATGCCCCTTAAGCACAGAATTATTACAGCTCCTTGAGCACAGAATTACATCTTCAGAGAGGAGCACTCTGAGCTAGCCAATGGGGTGCCAGCTCTCTGAGCTAGCCAATGGGATGTTGGAATTGTTCCCTCCAAGTATACATCCCGGGGCCATGCGGAGCTGTGCCACAGCTACGGAAGAAAAGCAGCCCGTGACTCCCACGTGGCAAGAAGAGACCCCTGCTGATAGGTGTGGTATTTTGTGAGATTTCTTACAATATGAGATATTCAAAACTGATAGAATGGCATGCTGGGGAATTCATTTGCCTTCCAAATTCGCATCATTTGCAGGCTTTTGTTAATTTGCATAATCTATTCTGTTTGTGGATTCTTGCTCACCGAACCTGGATTTCTTGGTTGCAGAACCTGGAACAAAACCTGCAGAATCCACAGGGCCCTGCTGACTCTCTACGGGAAGCATTGGCTTTGAAAGTTGGACCTCGGCAAGACAGAGAAGAATGACTAAATTAACCCTTTAGAAGCTGTTGGATGTTGCTATGGATGTCACTGTCGTTACCTAACGGACGTCTTGCCTCATCCGACTGCTTCCCACGAGTCAGCCACGAGGTGGCACTGACTCTCAGCCTCCTTCCAAGCTACTTGGTGCCACAGGTCCATTCTGTTGGGACATAAATCCCCCAAAGATCCAGGCCAATTCCAGAGTCAATGCGTTGCTTTGCCTCCTCGACCGGTTCTTTATTGATAAGCGGTGCACAGAGAGAAAAAACCCCATCTTGGCTCTCCTCCTCCAGGCCACCAGCCACCTCCAACCTCAGGACCTCCCTCCTTCAGTCTCCAGCCCCTGGTCATGGGTGAGGAGTCCCTTGCAGCTCACAAAGAAAGTGGCCACTGATCTTTTGACTCAGAATCCCCAGGCTCAGAGACGGTCCTAGTTTTTCTAGGTCAGCCAGGGGCATGCCCAGTATACTTCCCAATGAAACCAGGGGCAGACTGTAGGTGCTTTCCCACCCCCTTTCCAACATGGAGTGTTCTGACGTCGTGATGCTCCATAAGGGGTGGGCGTTACGTGAGAAAGGGGCATGGTAGTCCATTTACCCCCACCTCCATTGATGTGGACCTGCCCCCTCTGGGCAAAAGTCCTTTAGGGCAAGCCTCTCATAGGTTTCACATTTTCTACTCCCCTTCCTAGACTCTCATCCCTTGCAACCTTTTTCTAGCCTGTCCCCATTGCCTGTCAATGGGAACCTGGGGACAGCAGGCCTTTGGGGTGAGGTCCCAGCCTGCTGGCCCCCCTCTAGCAACTTCCTAAGCCCTGAGGCAATCCCTGGGTATTTTCAGATGTGATGGGGCCTGTATTGGCCCCGGCATGGAAACACCCATTGATCCCCCGCCGGGATCAAACCGGCACGTCCAACAGACGCTGATCCCGGCGGGGAATCGGGGAGGGGGCGGGGCCGTGCAGCTCAACGTGCGGCTTCACAGCCCCATTCCCCCCCCCCCACACTCCCTAAGCCGCCCGCCCTCTTGGGAGATGGGCGGGCACTGCGGCCAATGCGGCCACAGCGCCCGCCCGCATTGACCACGGCCCGGAATCCCGCCGCTGATTCCGGGCCATGGTAGGGGGACAGACAAGACGATCCCCCTGATCATGGGGGGGGAATCACATTCAACACGCAAACGGAGATGGTCCAGGCAGGATCTCCGTTTGCGTGGTCAATGTGATTTCCCCCCCCCCCCGTGATTCATGGGGGTGAACATCTGGCGGGGAGCTTCCGTTCCCCCCAACAGATGTGACGCGACCACAATCACCATGTGGGAATTCCCCATGGTTGAGCGTGATCTCGTAACATCTGAAAATACCTCCTATCTCTGGGCTCTGTCACTCCCTAGTGGTCATCCCACTAAGCCGTGCTCCTTAATTAGCTCCTCCTCAACCAGCTGGGAACTCTCAGGCCTCCTCAATTGACATTTTCTCAATAAACCCTTTTTTGAATGCCAGGTATTTGCTCTTTCTCAGCTCCTTACAGCACTGGGGGGGGGGGGGGAGGGCATTACATTTGCGCACAATTCAGAGCAGAGGGTCATTGCTGGAATTGAATTTGGCCTTCCCAATCCATGCCGCCAATTCTAGCACTGATATCAGAGCATGTCCTGGTGCCAAGACATTGGGTTGGTGTGAGCAGCACTAGCTACAAGAGGGGAAAGTAAAGATTTCGTAAGAAGATTATGCAGAAGAACTTCCCCATTCCTCGCCAGCGTCCTCCTCGTCATGTGCAAATTACCCTATTATCCCGCTCCCTCCGGATGCCTGATTGTCATTATTTCTGCTTTTGAGCTAAAGTCATCCATGCATTAAATTAGTTCTCTTCCTCAAAATAGCTTGATTGCATTTCTCTAAACTGCAGTTAGTGTGAGCTTCCAGGAGAGTTTCCATAAGGAAGGCGGGCGAGGAGGCAGGGGGATGGGCAGGGAAACCCACAGGGAGGCATCAGGCTTTCTGATCCAGAGAGAAATTAATTTCTGAGCCCATGCCTCCAGAGACAGTGAGGTTCTCCAGGGAGCAGGAGAAGTGGTGGCAGATGGTTGCAAGGCAGGGTTGCGTGCCACTCACCTGTGTAGAAGCAAGGGCTGCCAGGCAGGGTGGGTGTCCGCTGTTACCCCAGCACCAGAAGTGGCAACGCAGCTGACTCCAAAGTGAAAGATGGGAGCTCTTTAATCCCACATGTGCAGAGAACTCAGAATTGGCACATTCCACATCCTTGTTCCCTGCTTAGAGCTTGTGCTGCTCGGAGTTAACCCTGCTGGGGTAAGGGGAACTGAGGCTATCTGTCGTGAACAGGACAATGGGGACATGGGCTGGGAATAGATCTTGTTACTGATATTTCCCCAACTCTAGCAGAGCTGAAGCCTTGCTGCAGCAGGAAAAGAGGAGGAGATCCAGGAGACAGGAACAGTTCTGCCCCTGCTTGGGGAAGAGAGGACAGAGTAGGGAATGCCAGAGGGCAGGCCTTTGGGGGTACAGAGCGCCTAGGATGGCCTCTGCGGTCAGTCAGGGGTGCCATTTTGGAGGTCCCCCGGGTTTCCCGGGGGGCCACGCAGGACAGGGTGTGCTCGGTCGCTGCACCGTGCCTGTGGAACTCCCTCCCAGTGGGGGCCCGTCTGGCCCCGGACGTCCCAGCTTTCCGCAAGAACTGTAAGACCTGGCTGTTCCATCAGGCTTTTGGTGAGGGAGAGGGGTAGGTTTGGGTTGGGGGGGGGGTTGTGGTTTTTTCCCCTGCTTTTGTTTATTATGTTTTTAAATGTTTTAATTGTTTTATATTTTTATATTGTATTTTGTTATTGTTAGCCGCTCTGGGCTACCGTGAGGTAGGAAGAGCGGGATACAAATATGGTTAAATAAATAAATAAATAAATCCTATCCCTCCCCTGTGCCTGGTTCAGTACCTTGTGCTGGGCTTCCCTTAAGCAACATGAGGTGCAATCAATGCAACTGTGTATATTCAGCACAGAACTCACTGAGATGCCTCAGTCAGTAAATCGCCCCCAGAGATGCGACACCATCATGGTAACTGTGGGAACCAGTTGCTTGTTGTCTTTGCCTCCCCACCACCACCTCTCTTGACAAGAGCATATGGTGATTTATCACCCGTTCTTGATTTATCACCTGCTTCACTGTCCTGGTGGCCTGGAGCCCAACACAATGAAAGGGCTGGATTATATGGCTCTGCCCCTTCCTGATAACATTACTCAGGGTACTGCCAGGCTGTGTAGTCTAGTGGGCAGGGACTGCTAGTGAGCTGGGTTCCATTCCTGGCCTTTGCTCCATTCCCCTACTTGCCTGTTCCTATGTAGGCTGGGAAGTTCTTAAAGGCCTAGAAGGGGATTATTCTTTGCACCATCAACTCTGTTTGGGTTTCCCTCCATACCCCTCCTCATTTATATCTGGTGGAACTTTGAGAGGTGGGGTCTGTCTCAGGGCCGGCCCAAGGGTTTCAGGGGCCATGTGCCAAGCCTTGCTGCGGGGCTCCAAAGGCTGTCGGCACTCGCTAGAATTGTGGGGTGGGGGGGTGGGGGATTTTCAAGGGATGGGCGGCTGGTTACTTACCTGCAACTTGACTGTGTCAGCTCAGTTCCGCAGCGTATTACTGGCCAGGGATTCCCAGGGAATTTACACACACCCCGGCCCCCCATGAGCACTGACTCAGAGACTCCCGGTGGGGAAAAAAACAAAAACCGGCGGCATCTGTCAGTCTCTAGCCTGTGGTGGTGCGGGGCCCCTCCCCACCGCGGAACCATGTGCCTGGGCACTGGTGGCACATGCCTCGGGCCGGCCCTGGTCTGTCTTCTCCCTCATTTTGGACTGTGGTCATTCCTTTTCCCACTTCCCTCTCATGTCACTCTTCTCTCTAAGGCCGTTTTTAGACGAGCGCGGCGGCGCCCGCGCTTGTTTCTTAAAAAAGCCAGCAGCCCGTTCCACACGTGACACTGCCGCCAAATACGCACATGCGCGGTCGACGCGCATCCATTTCCGGGCGCAAACTGACCGGGTCGGCGATCGAGGCTGGTCATACGTGGCCAGAAATGGAAGCGCATCGCCCGTACATGCGTGTATTCGGCGGCAGCGTCCCGTGTGGAACGGGCTGCCGGCTTTTTTGAAAACAAGCGCGGGCGCCGCCGCGCTCGTCTAAAAACGGCCTAAGGCTTGGCTTAGGGCTGAAACAGGTCACCAGTTCAGTACTCATAGGTATTACCTGCATTTGTGAGTAGCCGGGGTGGGTATCCGACTACACACTATTCCAGGAAGTACCATTATCAGGTAATCATCTTACCAATTTGTTCCAACTTTCTGTGTTACCATCTTTCTATGTTTCTTACATTAAGCATTTCTCTCGTTTCACTATTTCCAGTTTACAGGAAAGGGGAATGGGCAGAAAAAGGACAAACTGACAAAATAAAATACACTTTAGGGGGTGTATGTTTGTGTGGAGATCTATGCCACGTGCCCTTAAATTATGGAAGAAACAAAGAGAAATGGATGGAAAACCAGTAAAATGGAAAATGCAGTAACAGTAACACAGCAAGCAGGTGCCTGGCTGGGTAGTTAGCGGTGCCCATCAGCAGCACAGTGAACGGGCACCCACACAGCTAGTTGGCAGGTGCCATTCTATGCCCCAGCTGTCTGAAATGGATTGGGTGGGAACCACGGATTCAACAGGTTTACCATTTTTACAGGCACCCATTTCAGCTCTAGCTTGGCCCAAAGGACCCTTTTTCTGGGCTTGGGGCAAGCTCCTAACATAGCCCTCATCCCATCCCATTCTGACACACGCTGATCAGTGAAAAGCTGTATTTTATTGCTGGAATGTCCCAGAGCTGCCAAATTGTAACAGACCTCACTCGGGTCAGTGGCTGCGATCCACAAACCGCTTACTCTGGAGTAAATGGTTTCTGGATTGTGGCCAAAGTTTGAAGTCATTCGTGCTCAACAGAGAGTACAGCAAGATGCTCCAGTGTTCCTGTGCACAGTGTTCCTGCACCTAGAGGCAGAAATGTTATTGCAGAGTGAGGGGCCACAGATATCTCCCCTCCCTTTGTGATGTGAGCCTGCCCTCTCTGGAAGATTGTGATCTCACAATGTTCTGAAGAAGGCAGGGCTATGTGTGGAGGAAAGGGGTGTGGTCAGACAAGAAAGAGGCAGGACAAAGGGACTTTCCCACCCCTTTCTGACATGGCCACACCCTTTCAGGGCACTGTGACTTCATGGCATTCTGAAGGAGCAGGATAGGCAAAATCCAGGCAGGGTGTGTGTGTGCAAGTGAACCCTCTTACCCTCCTCGCAGTGCCCATGCCTGGAGGTCCCGCTCACTGTTCTTTGTCCCTGGGCTCTTAGGCCTTGGCCCTTCTAGCCATGCTGGAAGATTGAGCTCACTGTTCTTTGCCCCTGGGATCTAATATCTTGGTCAGAGCCTGTTTCCCTTTCCAGCCCCCGTATCTGTGGAATAGTTTCCCTGAGCTGGGCGGGGCCAGAGCTTGTGGGATACCCTGAACGATGCAGAGGACAGAGGGAACCTTGGCTGAAGCCATTGCGTCTGTGGTGATTGGTTCCAGCTGTAAGAGGGCGTGGTCGGCCAGCCCAAAGCCCACAAGTCGGCTGCAGCGCCTGGCAGCGCCGGAGGTGCGCGCACAAGGGCGTGCCCTTGTGCGCATGGCCTTAGGCGCGGGCCGGGCGTAGGGCAGTTCTCTTTCTTTTACCGTTTATCGGTTTGGTCTCTCTGTCCTTGGTGTGTATGGGAGGGAAGGAAGGATTTTGTATTTTGAATTGCTGCCTGGTGACTATGGTCAGGAAGAAAGGCAAGCAAGGGATGGTCTCCAGGACAAGTGGTCGTCACCTTAAACAGCATGAATTCCTGCCCAGAGTGAAGATGGATAGCCTCTCCGAGGAAGGTGAGGAAACACCTCTAATTACTGTTACCAATGAGAGGATGGACTGTATGCACGTTCAATCTCCCTCTACATCTCCTCTCCATCTTAACCAGAAATGAGATGACTGTGCTCCTGTACATAAACATAGTATGGAGACGAGGGCCATGTCTGTGGCTCAGCAACTCAGACTGGAACTATGGCTATCCAACAGGTTTATGGATTCTGAGTAGGTGAGAGGTAACTCTCCAAAGGCTCAGGCTGATATCTATTCTAAGGATATGGACATTGCAGTTGCTGCGCATGGGGAGGAGGTCTTGTCTTGTCATTTTTTGGCCTCTCCAGCCACGCCTTCAGAGTCCCCCCCTGTGGAACCCTTCAGAGATAGGTCGCCTTTGGCAACAACCTCTGGGTCAGCTCATTATGATATTTTGGGGAATCAGTGCTGTCTTATCGCCAATTTCATTAAGACATTATATGCTCGTTTAGATGAGATTGACTCTCAATTGCAGGCCCAGAAGGCTTCCTTGGAAGCTATCTCTGCTTCTATATTAACTTTTAGGGATAATATCGGGGGAATGGTTAAACTGGGCCCAATTAGGTCTTGTTCTATGGCTACCCAGACATCGGGTGTTATTACTGCTGGGGCAGTGGGTGGGGTTGCTTNTCTGTGTTGGTGAGAGGTAACTCTCCAAAGGCTCAGGCTGATATCTATTCTAAGGATATGGACATTGCAGTTGCTGCGCATGGGGAGGAGGTCTTGTCTTGTCATTTTTTGGCCTCTCCAGCCACGCCTTCAGAGTCCCCCCCTGTGGAACCCTTCAGGGATAGGTCGCCTTTGGCAACAACCTCTGGGTCAGCTCATTATGATATTTTGGGGAATCAGTGCTGTCTTATCGCCGATTTCATTAAGACATTATATGCTCGTTTAGATGAGATTGACTCTCAATTGCAGGCCCAGAAGGCATCCTTGGAAGCTATCTCTGCTTCTATATTAACTTTTAGGGATAATTTCGGGGGAATGGTTAAACTGGGCCCAATTAGGTCTTGTTCTATGGCTACCCAGACATCGGGTGTTATTACTGCTGGGGCAGTGGGTGGGGTTGCTTGCTCCTTGAAGCCCTCTGGAGCTTAGCAACAATGCCCTTGCTTTGGCTTTTAGGATCACTCCTCTTCCTACGGGTTTTCTTCCCCCATGGTACTCTAAGCCACTTGTTCGGTTGCATATTATGAGTATTTTGGGTCATCGTGTACCTTTTAATTGTTTTGTTAAGCTTTGTCCCCTCCCAGCTCCTAGGGGCGTTCACCAGTTGGTTGTCCATTTTCACACATCGGCAATTGTGGAGAGCCTGCTTTCATATACTGATCTATTTGCCTCTTGGGGAGTATTTATTAGCAGGATATTTGTTAATACTCTGGTTTCCCCCTTACTTTTGGATCCTGCACATTACGCTTTGCCAGGGAGGAGTTGCTTACGGTCATCTTCACCAGGTGTGGAGAATTCTAATTTTGAAAGGTTAGCCAAAAGCACGTTTAGTAAACCACCCAGTGTTCCCGTCACCTCTCGCCTTTTTGTGTTTGGCCTCCCAGGAGGCCTCTTTTTCACCTTCTCAACCTGTGGCTGTTGGTGCCCTTAAACTGCCTAGTCCTTTGCTGGAATCATTGGCTGTGGTTGTGCCACATTGTGGTGTGGAGAGTCATCTGGGAGCTCCAGATGTTTCCCCCACAATCTTGGTGGATCACTCAGAGCCTAGCCTGGGAGTGGAGATGTCATCCCCCCACAGTCCTCTATTGGGGGGGTGGGGGGTCTTAGTCAGGCACTCTCAGTAGATGACTGACTCCCTGCCTCAGTGGTGGGTAAGGTAAGCTTATGCTCTTGGAATATAGCCGGATGGATAAGACACTTACATTACCTGGATTTCATTCCTATGATCATGAAGTATCGGGTTATTTTGGTATAGGAAACCTGGGTGGGGACTCCCCTAGATTTGGAGGGCTATAGGGCTTTTCATCTTCCTGCAGTTCCACATAAGGGTAGAGGTCACCTTTGTGGGGGCCTGGGTTGTTTTGTTGATCTGGAGTTTTTTTGATTCAGAGATAGTTGAGCTCTCTGTTCCATCACTAGACTTGAACTTCCTAGCCAGGCTTGGGGCTCTTATTTGGATTTTCATTACAGTTTATATACCTCCAGCAAATGCACGATCATATAGGGAAGGTGTTTGGTCTGATTTGGATAAATTCTTGACAGAATTGGGCAATCAATATCCTGAGGCCCTTCTTATTATTTCTGGGGATTTCAATGCCTGGTTAGGTTCCTCACAGGAGGCCTTGGAGCAGTATTGTGAGGTTCCTTCTTATATTCCGATGGGCGTATTGAATTCTAGCATCTCTAAAGACATTCGGATAAATGCCTCTGGCATACAATTGACCAAAATGGCCTTGGGGCACAATCTATATATCCTGAATGGCTCGGGTTTTGGTGACACGGAGAGGGAATATACTTACGTGGGGCCAGCTGGCTCCTGCGTACCTGATTATATTATGGTTTCCACTACCGTGTTACCATATATTTCAAATTTTGAGGTGGGAACAAGGCTAGTGGGAGACCATCTGCCTCTCCTTCTTTTGCTTGAAATAGGTATTTCATCTCACCAAATTCAGGATATTTCACCCACTTTTTGTACGTCTGAGACTCATATAACAGCTAAATGGAGCGATGCCTTGGCATCCTCCTTAGCTACTTTAGTGACTGAGCCCCATTGTACACACTTACAGGCACGTTTGCTCAACTCCCCTAGTGGGGATGAGGTGATCACTTTATTTAATCAGGTCATCTCCATCTGCCGTACCCATATAGGGGAGTTCAGTAAGCATTTTGGTGGCTCTCACCCTCGTAGAGGTAAGCCTTGGTACGATGGGCAATGTAGGTTGGCAAGGGCTGAGCTTAAAAATAAATACTGGGGTTACAGGAAGGCACATCTGCCCTCTCCCCCATCTGAGTTTTTTACTCTCAGGAAGATGTATAGGGAGTTAGTCTGCAGGAAAAGGCGGGAGTTCTATGAGGCCAGATGGGACAGATTGCAAGCGGTTATAGATCAGCATGATTCGCGGCAGTTTTGGCAAATGATTAATGTCTCTATAGGGAGAGAGGTTCGGAGTCCTCTCTTCCCTATTTCTCCACAAGTGTGGGTAGATCATTTCCAACAGTTATATGGTGCTGGCGGTCCGGTGGCTCTGACTGAAGATCTTTCAGGGCCAGATGCCCCTTTAGGATGGCCCCCTGTTACTGAGGTTGAGATTGATTTTTTTCTGAACTCCTGTAAGAATTATAAGGCCCCCAGCACTGATTTAATACATGTTGAATGTATCAAGGCCCATAGAGACTGGTGGCTCCCAGTGCTGTCTACACTCTTTACGGCCATCAATGATACTGGGATTATGCCTGAGGGGTGGGGGAGGGCAGTAGTTGTGCCTATTTTTTTAAAAGGCTCTAGGCAGCTCCCCTCTAACTATAGGCCCATTAGCCTCTTGAATACTATTAGTAAAATCTACGCTAAATTTTTGCTCCAGAGTCTACAGGCTTGGTTGGGTCAGGTGAAGGTGGTGGGTCCAGAGCAGGCGGGGGTTCCAGGAAGGTAGGTCTACCATTGAGTTGTGTTACATTTTATACCATCTGATTAGCAAATATACTATTAAGTGAAGATCTCTGTTTGCTGCTTTTTTTGATCTGAAGGTGGCATTTGACTCGGTGGATAGGCCTACCCTCTGGCAGAAACTCTGTGAGCTCTCTATTGATCAGAGGTTACTCGCATTAATACAGACCTTGTACGCTAATTCCTCTTTGGTGGTAAAAATGGATTTTCGGGGGCAGGTGACACCATCCATTGATACCTCTAGGGGAGTGCGGCAGGGCTGTGTCCTTGCCCCAACCTTGTTTAACATCTATATTAATGATCTAATTGCTATGGTCTCAGAGCCTCGATTTTTTCCGCCCAAGGTCGCCTCTAGATAATCAGATGTCTCCTTTATGCCAATGATGTGGCTGTTTTGTCACAGACCCGAATTGGCCTTTGTAGGCAAATGGCTAGCTTTGCGGAGTTCTGTAGGGCTAACAGCCTGTCGGTCAACTTTGATAAATCAAAGGTTGTAGTTTTTTTTGACGAGAAGGAAGAAGTACAACTGGGTAGTTGAAGGTCACTTTGTCCAACAGGTTGATAGTTTTAGATATTTGGGCCTTCTCTTTCATCAGTCGGGTAGATGGAGAGACCATGTGCAGAGGGCAGTTGCAGTAGGGCAAGCTACGGCTCAATTGGTGCTTAGGTTTTTCATCAAGTTGGGGAGGACGGCTATTCAGCCAGCCATTAAGACATTTAATACCAAGGTTAGAGCACCGTGCCTCTACGGGGCCGGACTTTGGGCCCCGTTTTCCTCTCAGAAACTTAACTCTATACAGGCTCGCTTCCTCCAAGGTCTCATTGCCCGCCCTAGGGGCACGCCGTTTGCTACCCTAAGGCTGGAGTTTGGGAAGGCATCTGGTGGCAGTTTGCTGTCTCCATGGCTTTAAAATTTTGGTGTAAACTGAATTACTCCAGCCAATCGGAGCTTCTGCTTAGTGTTAGGGAGGATGGTTTTTGTAATCCCTGGCAAAAATGGATGAGTGCTTATCTTTTGAAGATGGGCTTCTCTGACGTATATTTGTAGTCTAAGGTATATCCTG
>QEPC01010836.1:739748-784216 GCA_003113815.1 Sphenodon punctatus | reverse complement strand
CCCATATGGCTTTATATTCATTATGGACCCCGGAAGATGGCTTGATGGCCAAGTATTTACATTCTTGTATTTCTATTAGAAGCAAGCAGCTAATATTTAAGGCACGTGTTACTGCATTCCCTTCTTGAGTTTTCGATGGCCGTATGGAGGGGACCCCTTTAGGGGATCTATTGTGCCCCTTTGACCACCTGGCAGTTGAGACAGTTTTGCATATTGTTCTCAACTGCCATTTGTATGATAAGTGGAGGGAGCAATTTCTGGCCCCAATATTGAGGGGCCTGTCAGGTTTGACGGATCTGGCTGTTCTTGGCTGGTTACTGAACAGCTCTGACTGGCAGGTTATCCAAAATCTGGGCCGCTTTTTAATTCAGGTTGTACGGGCTCAGAAGTATTTTCTTGAATTTAAGCTTTATATGGTGGGGTCACCCTCTCTGTTGGATGTTACAGATGATTAGCATAACTTTGCCACTTCTTGCCCTCATCTAGTGCTGGGAGGGATATTTTCTGGCCGCTGTGGTGGTATATTACGTTATGTTTCATACTGGAGATGTATTTTTGTTGTGTTGTGTTGCATTATGTTTTACTATTATTGTTTTTGTTTTTGTATTATGTGTTTTTATATTGGGACTTTCCCAGCAATGACATATTGTATGTCACGCTAAATAAATATTATATATATATCTTGGTCATTCTAGGCCCATGGAGGACCAGGCCACTGTTTTCTGCCCTTGACATCTCAGGTTTCAGCCCTACAAGGAGCGCCGCTGGAAGACCAATTCACTAGGTGAAAGCAAACGCACAGGTGACACACTGCCTGCATGTCCCAGGGAAGGGGGGTTGGTTTGTTTTATTTATTTAATCATTTATATCCCACTCCCTCCAGCCCTACAGCAGCTCAGAACGGCTAGCAAAGCATCTAAAAATAAGTTTTAAAAAGCACAATATACAAAAGGGGTTACTAAAACATTGTAAAAACAAACAATAAAAGAGGTAAAAAAAACACACTTGCAGACAAACCCACACACACACCCTCACTCCGCCCCCACCCCCCAAGGTCTGGACAAACAGCCACTGGTCTAACAGGCCCAACGGAAGGCCAACAGGCTGGGAGTTAGGCAAGCTTCCTCTGGGAGGGAGTTCCACAGCTGTGGTGCGACCACCAAGAACGTCCTCTCCATCGTGGTTCCCCGGTTCACCCAGGGGACCCCCAAGAAGGCGCCCCGGCAGATTGTAGCAGTCGCTCCAGGGCCTGGGGGTGAGGCGATCTCTCAGGTAGGATGGGCCCAGACCATGTAGGGCTTTAAAGGTCAAAGCCAGCACCTTGAATCGGGCCCAGAACACTATAGGCAACCAGTGCAGAGCCCGGAGCACTGGTGTAATGTGTTCCCTACAGCCCATCTCCATCAGGAGGCAGGCCGCCACATTCTGCACCAGCTGCAGGTTCCGAGTCATCACCAAGGGCAGTCCCACATAGAGTGGTTTGCCCCCGGCCAGGACAGACCAGGGAATAGAATAAATGTTTCCCTGTCCCAACCCATCAGGGGGGAGGGGGGCAAGGGCACTGAGCCAGGCGCCCCCACCCCACATCATAACAGGCAGCCACGACTAGTGGTCGTGGCAACTCCCCCACACCAGGCCGGGTTGGTGCACTATGGCCCACCTGGGTTGCCATTGGGCCCAGACATTTCTGGGACAGCCACCTACCCCACCGGGGTCTGTACCAGGCCCACATCTGGTGGCCCAGAAACAGATGCATGAGTAAGGCGTTGGCCCAGGCGGGCCATAGCTGGGTCAGCATAATGTCTGTTAACACCCACTGTTTCCTGTCCCTGGGATCTTAGCTCTTGGCGTTTCTTAGGTCTCAATGCTTGGAATGTTGCTTCTCTTCGAACACTACTTCTCACAATTGTCTCACAAGGTGCTGTGAGATCAGGGTGCCACATTAAACATACGTTGGTACAAACACATTCTCCAAGATGAGATTGTGTATATAAACACCCACAACTTAGCCTGATTTTTTTTTTTCCTGACAGGGATGTGCAGCCATTCCCCACTCTCCAGGGGGCCTGACAGCACTGTAAGCTCCTGGGAGTCTTCTGTCACCCTCCTCAACTTATTCCTGGGTGCTTGGCAGCTTTGCAAAGGGAGGGAGTAACATCCCTCCCTTTGCTCCTTCAGTAATCACCTCCATTCTCAAACCTCAGTTATTTCCCATTTCCGTCCTCTCTCTGGAGACAAGGTGACCAGAAAGGGATACAGTCTTAGAGGCAAGAACGAACCATTGATTTGATATAATGGCCTGTATTACATCCGAGCCGCCTCTTAATATGCTCCTGCTGTTTGATGTTAACTCTGCTGACCACGGAGAGAGCTGGCATCCGTGCTGAGCTGTGTTCGGTGACACCGAGAGAGCTGGCTGCTAATTCCCAGCCCATCAGAGTGTGGTCAATTATTCCTGCATTACCTGGCACTTTGCCAGGCAGGATTGTGCCTTCCTCTCTGTTCCTGGTGCTCAGTGTCTCTGGGTTCTGGGTCTCTGGGTCCTGGGTCTTTGGGTCTTGACATCTTCCATCACGCTGGACAGAGACGCAGACAGTAAATAAGTGTCATCAATAAACAGAGGGTGGTCCTAAATTATATAGAGAAGGTAGAAAAGGAATCTCTTTCTTCACAGCCCGACTCCTTGGCTGATTTATCCCCCTCCACCATCCTGGCCGTATTCTGCTGTAAGCCCCAGTCTCACCCATGCCCACTGTGCTGTGAGTAAGGTGCTCCTGCTATCAGTGGAGAGCAGCAACAATACTCCCCCAGCAGTGCTGGATTCAAGGAAATGGGGGTCCTCTGCAAAGTGCTGGAATGGCCGCCTTCCCAGATCACTACACAGGCTCTCCACAATTTGGGTCTCCATGCATTTGAGGTTCTGTGGGACCCTGTTTTATGGCAATGCTCCTCACAGTCATGTGAGCCCTGAGTCCCAATGTGATGTTCCCTCCTCACTCCTGAAAGTGCCCCCTCCCTCCTTTCAGAAGTCTCAGCTAGAGCCATAGGGGCACCACACCAAGGCAGGACTTGGTAAGTAGGTGGAGGAAATGGGGCACTTCCTCAGCACTGGAGGCAGCATCCCCTTCCACACACACACACACCAGAGTCCTGCCATGGATGGCTCCTCTATCGCTCTGGCTGGGGCTTCTGAGAGGAGAGAGAGGGATCACTTGTAGGAATCAAGAAGGAAAGGAAGGCACTTTCAGGAAGGAGGAGGGAGCATGGCTCTGCATTACTCTAGCTGCCAATTGTGCATCCTGATCCTCCCCCTCTGGACCCCACCCATCCTAGGACTTGTTCCCTCATCTGGAACATTTTGCAGGGACCTTTTTCACATGAGGCTCCAGGTGGTTGCCCTGCCTGGCCTGACTGTATGGTAGGAAAGAGCCTAAGGGCCAGCTCGTTCAGAGGCAAATGCTTGTCTGGCTGGTTTTTAAAAACATCTGAGGGAAGAGATTCCACATCCTCCCTAGGCAACCTATTTCATTGCTCAACTGTCCTTGTACTTTGGAAGAATGTGGGGTTCTACTGGTCACTCCACTCCTAGAATAGGAACAAGCCAGAGCTTTGGAGGTACACACGGAACTAGGGAAACTTTGTCAGAAAACAGCATTTTATGTTTTAAAAAATAAAATTTTCACCAAAATCTCTGTTTCTGATTACAGTGTTTGTGTGACTGGGCAGGTGATGGCCCTTTAAGAAGATCTGCTGATTGCCCCAGCCCTGCCCCCTTCTGGGGCTATAACAGGAACAGCACGTCCTGGCATTTAATCAGTCAGCAGGGGTGAGAAAGCAGGCTGCTCCTTGAGAGCTCCTCCAGGGTGCTGCACTGACTCGGGAGCTCAGAGCTTGGGAACTCTGAGCCATTGGAACAGGCGGAAAACCATTGCATTGCGGATAAACCTGTATTGGCGATGGGAAGCCCTGGAGTTTGTCGAGGGCTTTGGCTGGTCTTGTAAGTACTCAGGGGTTGGCAGCCAGCCTCTTTGTCACAGTTTGATTTTGAGTTTGTCACAAGTTATCAGAAATTGACATTTATTTATTACCAAAAATGGAAAACGTTTATTTTTTTAGACAGCCAAAATATATCTGAAAGTGACAATCTTTCACATTCCAGAATTTGAAAGGGTTGGTGGGGAGGGAAAGGAACAGCCAAAAAAATAATAATCCAAAAATGAAAAAGAAAATGAAAAAAACACTTTCAATTTCAAGCCCTTTGAAATGCTAATATTTGTTGCATGTTTAAATTCTTCACAAGAATCAGGTTTGTCATTCTGTATTCAAGGTGGCAATTTAGCCATAAGATCAAAATTGGAGATACACATCCTCGACATATACCGAAAACAAAAATTAGAAGCATCTATCCCACTGGAGTTATGACACTTTAAAGGCCAGCGAGGATATTTATTTAGACCAACAATGAACACAGCTTTTGAGATAGTTAACCTCTGAAAATACTAATTATTAATAATCCTTTTACTGTTTAAAGCACTTTACAACCTTTAACTAGTTCACCCTTCATAACCACCCTGTGATCATTATCATTCCCTTTTTACAGATGGGAAAACTGAGGCCACACAGTGAGATCATGGCTAAAATAGGACATGAACCCTGGTTTCCCGGTCTAAGTCCAACACCTTATCCACAAGACTATATAAGGTATTGACGCAGGCTTGCCTTTTTTGGCCTAGGCGTTGTTCACAGCATAAGAAAAAAGGCTCAGGTCTAGATTGTGGCTGGCTCCAATCCTGCTATGTTGCTCTGTGGGCACTGTGGCGACAGAGAGAACTGGGCACAGTTACTGGCAACAAAACAGATTTTGTCACCAGGAGCCACCTTATAAACGTCCGCTGTAGACAGGCTCCTGTCATCGATCAGCCAATCAACAAGAAGCAGGAAACTCGGGAGAGTCTTTAAGGGGGGCACTAAGGGGTCAGTGCAACTCCCAGAGGTCACAGAGGCCAAACCCCTAGAGTATTGCCCAGCCCTCATTCTCCACAGTGCTAGCTCAGCCAGAATGCAGGCGATCAATCCCCCTGGTGCTCGGCCCCAGCCCCTCCTGCTCTCCCAAACGATGACAAATGGGGCTCTGCATCGACTCGGACAGAAAGGCGAGCATCTGCGGAAGAGATAATCACCCACGTGTCGGAGAAGATTGTCCCTGCTCCAGGGCAGGGGGGCGGTCACAGCTCATCAAGCCGGGAATTAGATCAGTCGGACAGCGAGGGGAGAGGGTCCAGCAAGCAACCACGCTGGTGCTGTGCCGGAATTTTTATCTCCCCACTGGATGCCTTTAAACTAACATATTGCTTTGCAGTGAATCCCAGTCGCAATGTACCTCATCTGCAGGCAGGAGACATGAGGACGTGTAGGTGGGCAGGTGAAAATGGGAATGATGGAGGGGGGTCATCTCTTGCCCCCTGAGTTTGGGGGCAAGTGTCAGTCACTTCCTTAACCTGGGCACTGCTCTTGCGAGCTGTGGGGCTCTGCCAGCCCTAAAAAAAGGGAGAGAAGGACCCGCCCACGTACCACATGGTATAGGAGATTGTGGTGTTGAATCTCCTATCTGCTGAGTATGCTTCCCATATACTTCACTCTGTTTTTTAAGCCAGGCCTTTTCTCTGCAAGGGGGTGGTCTGGGAGCTGCTCCTGTATTTTATAAACAAACCAACAGAGAGGAGATTGAAGGGCATAGGCAATAGAACCTATTACACTTCTAGCGTGTGTGCCCCAAAGCTCAGCTCCCAGGCACACCGCTGCTGCTGCCATGACCTGCCTCCACGGACATACTGCTAATATTACTGCAGCAGCCGCCCAGCAAAGTGCCCTATGCAACATACTTCTGTGGAGGCTAAATTGAAGAACACAGCCAACTGGAGCTCCCGGGGGAACACATTGAAAAGGATGTCTAAAAGTCACGTGTTCACATCTGGTTTATGCAGAGGGAGAGGCTCTAGACCTGTGATTGGCTTCAGCTTTTCAAAGCTTGCCACTAGGGGCAGCTGCCGCCCCACTCATCCCACCAGGGGGCAGCTCAGCTCCACTCAGCCCAAGGAAGCAGTGTTCTTTCCCGGCACCTCAGTGGTTTGGCTAGTGGGATGCCGCAGAGGGAGAAATTAATTGTTGTAGCTTTTAGTTATCCCTTCCCTCCCCAGTCCCTTCCTCCAATACATCTGTCTCTCTGTTTGTCTTGTCCCTGGCTCCAAAAATGCTTCTTTCTCCCAAAGACCTGTGAGCAATTCTCCTGAGGCTCTTATATTCGCAAGGAGTGACTAGGTGGGAGGGGATGAAGGGAAGGGAGGGAACAATCTAGTGGTGAGGCAGGAGGGAGGGGAAGCTGGCGCAGGGGGAAAGGGGCTTGGCTTGCTGTCCAGTTCCCTGTGAAGTTTAGCTCCATGGGAATGGGGGGAGGCCTAGCCCAGCCCAGCAGTTCTTTATCTCTGCTGCCTGGCTGAGCGTTCTGGCTGCTAATCTCCGGCTGAGGAGATTTGATGGGAAGCCGCAGTCCCCTAGGATGGGGTCAGACCAGGCCAGGGCCTTTAGGAAGGCAGAGCGGAGTGTGTTTCATTTCTCAAAGCAGGCAGGGGCAGAAGGTGGAGGGGGCGGGGCTGAGCTGGGGTGTGGCAAGCAGAGGAGTTGGAATTGATCCAGTGTTCCTGGTTCTGTCAGAAAACTAGTGCCAGTGTGCGGCCTTGCTCTAGACTGGGAGCTGCTCATCTGGGCAGAGACCAAGGCCTGATAGAAATAGCCAAATATGATGGGTGCTTGTGGCCAGAGAGGATGGGGGAGACAGTGGCGTGTTTAAAGGCAGAGGGGAAGGAGCCGGGAGAGAGGGAGAGGCTGATGATGTGCAGGAGGGGAGGGGCGACGGTGGAAGCAATGGAGGTCAGGAGGTGGGAAGGAATGGGGTCCAGGGGGCCAATGGAGGGGTTGGAGGAGGAGTGAAGGGAGGAGATTTCCTCAAGAGAGGCAAAAGGGAAGGAGTACAGAAGAGAGGTGGGGGGAGGATGGAGAGGGGGGAGTAGTAGCAGGAGAGGACTTGGAAGCAATATCCAGGTGGATCTTGTCAATCTTAGAGGTGAAAAAGAGATCAAGATCCTGAGAAGAGGGAGGAGGAGGAGGAGGAGGGGTTTGAGAAGGGAGTCAAAGGTGGAAAAGAGGCGGCGAGGGTCCCGGGAGCAGGACTCAATGTGCTTCCAGTGACTATCCTAGACTCTAAGTCCTAATGCAGTGGAGATATGCCACTCCAAAGGTGTCTCCACCCCCACCCCCCTTGAGCCTGCTCCAAAGCACCAGGGAAGGGGACATGAGGGGTGATAACCCCATTTGTACATCTCTGGGTGTTTATAAACAAGCAAGTCTTGAGGAGGGGTCCGTGGTCTCTGAGTGGCACATCTGCGTAGCAGCCACACGTGGACTGAGTAGGGAGGGATTCTAAGGGGCGGCTCTAACACTTACCCTCTGCCTTGACACACAGCTGCAGACACCATGGAAACATGAAGCCACAGCAGCCAGTAACCCCTTCCTGCCCATGACCTGGGGAGCCACTGCAACTGCTGGCAGTCCCGGACAACAACAGAGGTGCATACTGGATAGGACGCAAGGAAGCTGATGTCCTCCATGGCATTACCTCTTCTCTCGTACCTCACGCCGGGGAGGGGGGAGGATCTTCTTTGAGCCAACATCGAGTTGTATTTTGCGCATGTGTCTTTTAAGAGTTCCTCCAGAGTGCTCCCAGCAGGGCTGCGGGCGGGACCAGGGAGGTGTCCGGCCATGGACCTGTCTGCTGGTGTGGGTGGGCACCCTGGTTCATATGGGCAGGGGATGCATGTGTGCAGGGCGCCTGTCCCCATGCACTTATTTGGCTTCCCCCACATGGTGCACTCTGGATTTTTTGACAGTGCTCCATGTGTGGCCATGAATGGGTGCTGTGTGGGTCACGAGAACACATGACCCCACCACCACCACCACCTTTACACAGGCATTCAGATGAGTGGTTTATGGATGGCCATGTGTGGTAGCATCTTGCTTAAAAACACCCTCTGTCTATTGGGTGCTGTCAGCCATGGGATGCGGGTGTCACATGACACTCACAGCTTGCAAATGAGGCTATTGTCCCATTTATTGACACACATAAAGCAAAGCCAGCTCTACCTCAAATTGTCAAGCTCTGAACAAAGAATTTGTGTGGCAGGGGTCCATCTGCCCGAATTGAGGGGAATGCTATATGTTTTCATTTTTAAAGTTTGCCCTTTAAAGATGTTTTTTAAAGACAGGAACAGCACTGAACCAATCCCCTCCCCTTCCAAACTGAAAATAAAAACAACCAGAACTAACAGAAACACATACCCGACAGAACATAATGGATAGTGGTTATTACCTGAACCGCCATTTTCAGTTTAGGAAGGGTATATTTGTAGGTTTAGCCATTTTTTTCAGGTACTAATTTCAGCTTTGGCTAGGACTATTCCAGTATCTGTGGGGATGTGCAAACAGAACGCGGTTTGGATGTTCGAACGTTCGGTCATTCGGTTCGAAACCCGAGTTCGGGTTTGGTTGTTCGGTTCGGCGGAGTTTGGTTCGGCCGAACTCAGCTAAACATCCGAAAACAGAGCTATTGATACCAATACCGATACCAAAATCGGGGGGAGGGAATTTGGTATCGGTAACATTTGGCCCTGAAACCACCCCTGGTCTCCACCGCTGATGCCAGGAACTCTGCTCCTCAGCTGCCTCCCCCTTCCAGACACGTTTTTCCCGCCCCCGAACTCATCTGAACTCATCCGAACTTTTCCGAACTGTTCGGCTGTTTGAACGTTCGGTTTGGACGTTCAGTTCGGTCGTCCGAACAGGCCTAGTTTAACCCGAACTCCGAACATCTGAACCGCATTCACACATCCCTAACTATCTGTCCATCCAGGTCTTAACATTTGCCAGTGCCCAGCCCTGCTATCTCTAGTCTTTTCATGTCAGGGCTCAGCCCCTAGCACCTCTTCCAGTCCCTGTCACTGCTGCTACTACTCTGCAAGCCTCCGCCCTCGAATGGATGCAGAGACAACAACCTTGCATCAGCGGCCCAGTTTCTCTTCTAACAAGGTTGACACCAGGGCTGGTGGGGGAGGGGCAGTGGGGTTCCACCCTGCCTCCCACTGAGCCACCCCCGCCTCTCCCTCATTCCCCTCCCTTCCACCCAACTCACAACTGAACTGGCAGCTCATGCACAAAGCCATTTTAGCTGTGCGTCAGCAAGGGAAGGGGATAGAGGAAGAGGCAGGGGATGGGCCATTTATTGCCTTTATTGCACACCTGCCTGGGATGGGTAGCTCGGTTGCCCTGGGGGAATTTGTGCAGTAAAGGGGCGGGGTTGGAGGTGGGGGCTGCAGGGGCTCCCTGGAGCTCCCAATGCAGAGACCCACCCAGTGATACAGGCCACCCCCAGCAGAAAAGGGGGAGGCATGGTGTCTTGATGTCTTCCTGGCTGTTCCTGGGAGCCACACCTCCCTCCCCAGAAAACCAACATGGCTTCTGGACTCTGCAGCTGGTGAATAATCCTTCTTTCCTTCCCTGCTTCGCCCCACCCATCTCTACACCTCCCTCCCCGTTTCTAGACCTCCCTGCCTCCCCTGCCTCCATTTCTAGCCCTCCCCTTCTCCCTGCCTCCCCCTCCATTTCTAGCCCTCCCTGGCTCCCCCCCTCCATTTCTAGCCCTCCCCTTCAACTCCCTGTTTCTTTCTCCTCCCCTCCATTTCTAGCCCTCCCTGTCTACCCCCCACCCCCCGGCCGCCATTCTAGTTGAGACTGATCAGCATCACCAAACAGTTGGGACCAGAACTTACCTGCCGCTCTGGCCCTGAGAAACAGCTGGCAAAGTAAGGCAGGAACAGGGATTGGTGGAGTATGGGACGTGGGCAACTTGCAGGATATTTCCACTAGCCCCGTTGAATACCCTGTGCGATTTTAGGTCAAGAAGCAGGACTTCCAGGGCAGACTTGCGCCCTGGCACCTTTTTTTCCCCTTCATTTTTACAAATTAAAGCCTACACCCATCATTCCTGCACCCCCACTATAGCACCTGAGCACCTTATTGATTCTTCCCGCACATTCCATGGTTCCCCACTGGGATTTGTCTCACTGCCCCCAAGCAATATCCGCATCCCATTATACCAGGGCTGGGGAACCTCAGGCCAAACGCGGCCCACTGCAAGTTTTTATGTGGCCCCTTTTCAGTTCCTGGATCTGGCCTCTGGATCCAGTTCCCACCTCCAACCACTGAAAAACTGAGATCAGGGAAAGGAAGCAGAGATGAGGCCCACGTGCAGAAGAATAAGGACCAGATTCATAGCAGAAATCCTTGACCCGGGCCCTTCTTTTCTTGAGTTCACACCTTACGCACCCCTGCCTCCCTCTCAGAGCTCTCAAAGTGGGCCCCCAGAATAGAAAAGGTTCCCCCACATTATACTGTGATCCCAGCAGCTGGTTACCTCGGGAGTTGGTATGGGGCCTTCAACAAAGCCCCACCCCGCCTTCCCCCAGTGCTGCAAGTGGAGTCCAGTTACCGCCATAGGGGGCACTCTTTCCTTAAAAACAGCCTGGAGCTACAGAGGGATGCTAAGGGGTGGTTCATAAAAATATAACATTGGAAGGGACCACAAAGATATTCTAGTCCAACCCCCTCCCTGCTCATGGCAGGGTATCCAATAATACGCTGCCAGAGGCTCCCCCACCTTTCTGAGGCGGTACCCGGCCACTCAGAGCAATTAGTATGCCATCCCTCCGAGCATCTCTCTGCCCTGGCCGGAATCCAGCCTGAGTCATTATCCCAAGCTGTCAAACAAGGCCTCCCTGCAGCTGCTATTTTTATTTATGAGTTTATATTTAGCCCGGTAATGAGTCTGGCATACGGTGCATAATGGGGAGGACATGGAGACAAGGAAAACACGAGACGAGAAATGCAAGCCCTCCCAGCCCGCCCGACGCTTCCCTCCAAAGACTGAGACCGTCTGGAGTGGGGGAGGAAGCACTAAAAATAAGCTTTTTTGTCTTCAACCAATTATGCAAAAATTGCTAATCACAAGGTCAGAGAAGCCCGTTAATTAGTCCCCAGCATGCTGCAAAGGAGATGAATTTCACACAATAAACAAGCCCATGGAATAGACTGTGGCCAAGGAACAGGTTATCAACAGAGTGGTGAACTATCGTCAACTAGGCTAGTTGTGAGGCCTAGGCCCCTGGCTCCCTGACCCAGCTCTTTCCAAACCCCTTTTTCCACCTGCTTTGAACATTTCGAGTCTTCTCTGAGCAGGGATTTTCCATGCTGGAATTGGGCCCCGGGCCGAAATCTCCACCAATTCTGAGACACGGGGAAGGGAAACAGGAAGAATTGTCCATACTACAGCTCTCCCCAAGCTCCAGTGCCTAAGAAAGAAAGATGTATTTTTAGACAGGAAATAATAAGATAAATAGACTGTATGGAGATAATAGAGAGATATGGATGGAGAGAACACACAGATAAAGAGAGAGAGAAAGAGAATGAATGAGCCATTGATTTCCTAGTGCAGCAGTGGCACTAAAAAAACTTCTAACCATGGACTGCCTCGGCATTACCGCATGGTAGATCTCTTCAGATGACATGCCACCACACAGCTCCATGGACGATAATCAAAACATCTTAAAGTGCCCCAAAATGGACACAACCTCAGCTTCTGCTTATTTGGTTCTGAGCCACATCAGAGAGTCCACCCAGGTTCTGTGGGGGTTAAACCCCAGGCAAGCTAACTGGATGCAGTTCCTGTGTGCAGATTGGGATGAGACTAAAGGCATTTCCTCCATGCCCCACAGAGACAGCCATATCTAGAACCTGGAAATTAGCTTCTGACGCCGCCTGACAAAAGATAACGCTGCCCATTAGAAAAGCCATCAAGCACTGGGCTCAATCAGACATTTCCCTGGTGCCTGAGATTTCTCATCTCCTCTCACTCATTTGATAATTGACCTTTTTGAAATTTGCCAAATCTCTCCGGCCCTCTCCCCACTCTGGAGCTGTTGATTCTTTACCACTGACTTTCAGCATGTAATGATGGGGCTCTTAGCAATCATGCTAACCTTTGGTAGGAGCTCTTCACAGACCTTATTAACTGCCAGGAAGTTATACAAATGCCCCGGTAAGTAAATTCAAGGAGCCAGAAGGGAGAGCTCCATGTGTCATCTGTAATTTTGCAGGGCGCTCACCTGCCATTTCGGCGCTAGCTGCAGAGAGCCTGCTTGGAAGGAACAAAATTGAGTTTCCAAAGGAATGAAATCACTCCCATGTGTCGGTGTTTGGGGGCCTGCAGTGGGTTTCATCAGTGGGTTAGTGGTTAGTGCCTCCCTTCGGGAGGACAGGATGCCTGACTGCCTAAAAGAGGCTGTGGTTAGACCCCTGCTCAAGAAACCATCTCTTGACACTGATGCTCCTGCCAGTTATCAACCGGTCTCTAACCTTCCCTTTTTAGGGAAGGTTATTGAACGGGCTGCGCACGGCAGCTCCAGGAACACCTGGACTGAACCGGTTTCCTTGATCCCTCCCAGTCTGGGTTTTGGCCTGGGTATGGTACGGAGACGGCATTGGTGGCCTTGGTTGACGATCTCCGTCTGGCGATGGACCAGGGTCGTCAAGACCTTACTGCTCCGGCTAGACCTTTCAGCTGCATTCGATACAGTTGATCACGAGGTGTTGGTGACTCGCCTGCAGGACTGTGCCGGAATTGGCGGAACGGTCTTGGACTGGTTTCGGTCATTCCTGGCCAGGAGAACTCACCAGGTGGTCTTGGGGGAGTGTACGTCTTCCCCACGAGACCTCACATGTGGCTGTCTCTTATACACATCTAGATGTGTATAAGAGACAGTTTTGTCCCCCCTTAACATCTATATCATCATGAGGGGGTTTCAGGGCATGCAATGTCATCAGTATGCTGATGACACTCAGCTCTGCCTCTCTTTTTCCATCGACCCAGGCCATGCAGTCTCCTTATTTTCCCAGTGCCTGTCAGCTGTGGGGTCTTGGATGAGGTCGAGCCATCTGCAATTGAATCCTGACAAGACGGAGGTGATGTTGGTGGGCGAGGGCTTGGGGGACCTGGGGGTGGTTGAATCTCCTCTTGTTTGGGGGGTTTGCCCCCCCCCAATGGTCTCTCAAGTGCGGAGTCTAGGTGTGCTCCTTGATTCGCGACTCAGCTTGGAATCTCAGGTTGTGGCTGTGGCGGGGAGTGTGTTTCGGCAGTTACATCTTGTCCGGCAGCTTCGGCCGTATCTCTCAGACTCCGACCTTGCCACTGTCATTCATGCCTTCATCACCTCAAGGCTGGATTACTGCAACGCGCTCTACGTGGGACTGCCCGAGAAGCTGGTCCGGAGGCTGCAGCTGGTGCAGAATGCCGCGGCTCATCTCCTGATGGGGGCAGGGCACAGGGAGCACATGACACCAGTGCTCCAGGCTCTGCACTGGCTGCCTATAAAGCACCGGGCCAGGTTCAAGGTGCTGGTTTTAACCTTTAAAGCCCTTCACGGCCTGGGCCCTGCTTATATGCGGGACTGCCTCACTCCCCATGTGCCCGTGTAACCCTTGAGATCGTCCGTGGGAGCCTTTTTGGAGGTTCCCCGGGCGAGGCGGGTGGCCACCGATGTTAGATCTTTTTCGGTGGCCGCCCCTGTGCTGTGGAATTCGCTCCTGGAAGAGGCTCGGTTGGCTCCCACTCTCCTGCTGTTTTGGCGTGTATGTAAGACCTGGCTGTTCCGTCAGGCTTTTGGCGAGGGGTAGGGGTGGGGCAGGGGTCGGGGTAGGGGTTTCCCCCACATATTGTATTTTTAAATTGTTTAAAACTTTTTATATTGTTTTATTGAGTGCTGTTCGCCGCCGTGGGCTGCCCTGTGGGCAGGAGGGGCGGGATATAAATTTTAAATTAAATAAAGAAATAAAATAAACCTGAATATTATTTTTTTTTAAACTGAATTGGGACACTGAGATCTCAAGATTTACTTTAAAATCATGAGATTAAAAAAAGATTGGGTTATTTTTAATCTGCTTTCTGCACCTCCAGGGCAATCTGTGAGCTACAAAAGGGCTAATGAGCCTGACCTATATGCTGGAGTGAAGAGAGAGACTCTGTTTACAGGAGGGACTGTGTAGAACCAGGAACGGTGAAACCAGAAGGTACCCAGAAGGACTATGGGAGTTTTGGCTGGGAAAGATTGCGCTTAGATGGGTGAGGCCTAAGGAAGAGGCACCCCTGAACCCTGCACTTGGGACTGTGTGTAAATAGTACTGTTGGTGGAGAATAAAGAGCACTTTTAAGCAAAGATCCTGGATGGGGCTTGGGTTTTGAGGGGCTGATTCTGAAGTGACTTACCCCTCAGAGCCAGCACCCTGTTACAGAGCCCATTTATTTATTTTATTTTATTTTATTTTATTTCTAAGACCCAATCTGCCTCAGTGATGGCAAACTAATCAACACAACTTCTCAAACAGCAGTTGGGAGCTTCTGAAAACATCAAAGTAAATTTGCATTTCCTTTGACATTTGGCTTGTGAGTTGGTTCCAAATAGAAAAATAAATGCTTTTGATTCAGTTTTATTTATTGGTCATGATTTTTTAAAAACATTTCCTCTAGAGAGGAAACAAATATAGGAATATGTATTTGTGATGGTTGTTTGTTTTGAATATCCAAATAAATCTTAGACGGCCCATGTGACATTCACATAGTCGTTATTTTGGTCACTTCCTTTTGGCATTCTATAGAGCTGACATGGGTAGCGGGCTGCCTATTCTTGGGTATTATTCACATTTTGGGTAGCCCTTTGAATATCTGGATATCTAAAACACAAACAGGTACTCGCATATCTGCCCCCGCCCACCCTTAATAGTTTGTTGGGTGTGTGTGTGTTTGTTTGTTTGTTTCTGCTTTTCTGTTTTTTTGGTTGGGTTATTTTTTAGGTCATTTTGGTATTTCCGTTACATCATTTTTGGCAGTAGTCCATACACACTAGTGCTAACATTGCTGAAATGACAACACTGGGAATGGAGAAAAAAACAACTGAGGTGGGGTAGGGTGGGAACAACCCTAAATAACCAAAATGGACACCCAACGACAGGTTTGAACTTAGCATCTGTGGGTCCCAGGGTGAAGACAAAATGTGGAACCCGGGTGGCCTTGCCCTCTTGGGGGCAGTTGAAGACTCTACAGATCAGGGACTGGAGCTACTTGCTGGCCTTTGAATGGGCACAAGGACTGCAGGAAACCTAGGTCACGATCTAAATGCCACTTGCTCCGAAGTCGCTTCAGGCCACTCTGGTGTAGGTGGTTTGTGGGTCATGGATCTAGTGCATATCCAGGCTGAGCCTAGGGCTGCCACCTATGCAATTTTTAAGGAACACGTATGAAAAATACATGTTGCAGGGCCTGCATTGGCACCAACTCAGGACCTGCAACATGTATTTTTCATATGTGTTCCTTAAAAATTTGCATGGGTGGCAACCCTAGCTGAGCCTGCGACCAAGGTTGTCATAGACTGGTGTGAGACCCGTCTGGCCAGTTGCATGGACTGAGGTTGCAACCTCACCTTGTCTCAATGTAAGGCAAGGAACTTGCTTCAGTCTGAAAAGCACAACGATATGCAAATTCATGCAAAATGAGCATTGGCCAGTTTTCTTCCTTGGAACCAGTGGCAACTCTGGTGGAGGCTCTGAGAGGAATGGTTTGCACTGAGCTCCCTTTCGGAATATAAAACCAGTCTTCCCCCTGTTCCACCTTACAGGTGATGGAGTCAGAAACACATCCCTGTGTGAATGTCTGAGAGGGAAACCAAGGTCCTGGAGAAGGGCCCAGCATCCTTTTCCACAGCGGGGGTGGGGATGAGGTGGAGGTACTAGAGGGTTGGGAGGATAGGGTCACATTGGGCTGCCTGCCCCAGCAGCGTTCTACGTTGTCTCCCTCTCTCGCCTTCCTCACCACCTGCCCCCCAACTTTCCTCAACTCCTGCCTCCAATTCTTCCTCACCGTCTGCTGTCCTCACCGCCTGGCCCTAAGTCCTTCTCTGTTGCATCCCCTACCAGAGAGAGAAGAAACAGTTCCCCTAATACCTGAGGCTGACAGGGTCACTATCCGGAGGGGGTGGGGGGTGGGGGTTAGCTCCCCATAAGCATCCCAGGCTCTCTTTACTGACAGGAATGGGGGAGAGAGGCTGTCCCGGGCAGGCTTCCAGTTGAGATCTCCCCCACCAGGATGGAGCAGGCCCCTTCCCAATCCCCTGGCCCATTTGCCAACACCCAACTTCCCCATACTAAGCCAGGCGTGGCTGCTTAGCGGCGCATTACTACTTAAGGCTCTTTCAGGCAGATTTAGGGTGAATTAGTGCTTTTTTTAACTACAAAAAAAGATGCCCATAGTGAAGTTCTTAGCTGGCAGCCAAGCTGCTGTGATGGGCTGCTGTGCCAGGCTTAACCCTTCCGAAGCAGCTGGTTTACTCCAGATAAGGGATTCAGGAGAGACTCTAGAATCCTAACTAGCAGGTGACTTGAGGTGTGGGAGGACATGGTCTGAATGGAGCTTCAATGCACTGCCACACAGCCAGAAACTTCCTTAGAGGAAATAGGTTTGGCTAAGGTAAATCAACTGTGTTCCATGAACTGCCCTTGAACTGGACTGGTTGACACCATTGGGGAACCTGGCTCATAATCAGCATGTTTACTGCATTTTTTCCATTGGGGGCAATGGGGAAAATGCAGTGAATACAGGTACTTGCCCATAATACCATTAGACGGGCTTTCCTGGGCTGGTGGAGGGGGATTGGCCAGACTGGGGTGACATTCGGTGTTTTCAAACATGACTTTGGCCTAGTTTGGCCTGCACTGACCCACCTGGACCGGTGCCAAACCCACATGTCTACTCCGGGCCCACCAGACGCATGGTCCAGACCCAGGAGCCGTCCAGATGGGCCAGGGCAGGCTGAACCAGGCGGGAGCATCTGTTTTCACGCAGGAATGTGTGTTCCTACTGGGAGGTCTCCCTTGGACATGCAGCTGCCACTGCAGCTATACGTTTGTTAACACCCAGTGATGAGGGAGGTCACTTAGAAGTGTCTGGGATAGATGGAAAGGCAGTGAGGAAAACTGGAGCAGGGGGCCGCAGTAACAAAGACTGGGAAGGGTCAGGGGGATGAGGTAGGCCATGGGGGAGGAGGTGTGAAAGGCTGGGGTGTGGAAAGCAATGAGGAAAGCCAGAGGGGACAGGCAATGAGGAAATCTGAGGGGAGGGAGTGGGACAGGAGTGAGGAAAGCAAGGGCTGATGTGGGGCAATGAGGAAGACTGAGGGTGGGGGAAGAAGGTTGGGGGAAGACATAATTAGTAATTTTATAGCACCCCCACCCTGCCTACATAGCACTTGGAGCACTTTACATTTCACATAAAAGCATAATATAAATAATTTAAAACAAGTAATTAAAAGGATATTAAAAATTGTAAGATAGGGGAAGGGAAAAGGGAGGAGAAAATACATTAAGGGAACCAGCCGTGGATCCTAAAAGCACCTAGAAAACAAATATGTTTTCAGTTGCTTTTTAAAGGTATGAAAGGAGGAACTGAGATGAACATCCGGGGGGCGCGAGTTCCACACCGAGGGGCCCGGCTGCTGCCGCAAAAGCCTGATCGCCCGCCGACTTAAGACGCAATGGCAGAACCCCCAAACAGCAGGTGGTTCCTCAGTGCAAATACCCATCAGTGTGAGGCTCCAGAAGAAGGTTTCGAATATAGCCAGGGCCTAAACTGTCCAGCTGCACAATCTTAAACACAATCGTCGTTCAACAGGCAACCAATGCCGGAATCCTGATGATGAAAGATGAGGGAGCAGAGGCAATGAGGAAGGTCAGTGTCAGAAAGGAAGGCAGGGCTTATGTGTGTGGGGCAGTAAGGGATCTGCAGTAAATGCCTGCCCCTTTGCTGCTCTGTAGGTGGTGGCAGCAGTTATGCGATCCGGAGCACCCCCAGAGAGGTGGCAGTGGGGCAGGTGCTACCTTCAGGGCTCTAAATAGGTGCAGGGCAGCTACTACCTCTGCCCCACAAGGCCAGTCCTTCCTCAGGTCTATAACGAGCCAGAACTACAGACTGAGCCAATGCAGAATAGTGGGTGAAAAGAGATATGCGGGAGGTGCAGCCGCTCCCTGGTCCAAGGTGGGAAACAGCAGCCACCGTTCTCCGGGTCGGGGAGGGACACCGACCAAACATGCATGAGGCCAGAGAGTCGGCCTGCCACCCACACGCCCGGGACAAGGGGGTGGGGGGACACAACCGATGTACTGGAAGTCAGCCCCGTTCCACTCCCAGTACACCACACCACACCATGACAGGCAGGACTGAACAGATTCATTGGTCCCCGGTGGCCCATTTGGGTGGCCCTTGGCCCAGAATGAGCACCCGGGATCATCTGGGGAACTCATTCTGGGCCAGCCACCTACCCACCCCGTGGCAGTAGCAGACCATAGGAGAAACAGACGTGCAGTGAGTCCCTATATCCATAGCAGGCCGTCATGACATCTGTTTTTACCCAGTGTATATATGTGAAAACAATCACTCCGGAGAAGGCTATTAGGAAAAAAGTCAGGGTATTTCAAGCATTTAAATTGACTGGTAAAAGAAATCTAAATGCAGGCTGGGATCTATGCATATTTTAAGCACTAGCGAGGGGGCTCTCGGGAAAAGGAGGAGGAGGAAGGTAGATGGCCCTCCTGAGTAGGTCAGCGTAAATAACAGGCGTATTGTTACACAGAAAGCACTCACTTGGGAGGGCGCCATCAGGAGAAAGGTCATCGGCATTGAAATGAATGAGAAACCAGGAATAAAATAATAAACAAATACAAATGCAGGCTAGAAGTAAATGAAGCTCCGAATACTGAAACAGTAGAATTACCAAAGTGATTGAATCACTGAATAACAAAGCATCGCCTGAACGAGAAAGTGAGAAACTGCCGTACACCAAAGGACTCAATTACGGAAGGAAGGAATTTCGCAATGGGACCAAATACAGAGGTTCTAATGCCAGCCTCAGAAATTGTGGGGGGCTGTGGCGATGGGGTGCAGGAAGCTCAAGAGGTGGTTGGGGCAGGAGAGGGATGGAGCTTGAGCAGTCTCCAGAACAGGAGGCGGGAAGATCGGAGGTCACTGGGATGAAGGGGAGGGGAGAGGGAAGAGCTTACTGTGTACTCCAGAGGCACTCCTTCTGGGGCCCTGCCCAAAGCCTCCAGCATGGAAATAGGGCAGGTGCTTCCTGCTGGGCCCAGGGTAGCTGCCTCATCTGCCCAGCCCTAAGACCAGCCCTGTGGGTATTTATATCAGGAACCAAATATCCAAATTGTCTTGTTGAATTACTAGAAAAACCATGGTCACTTCAGTGCTAGAATCGTACCAAACTGATACTGGGGTTAGAGGGCCTGACAGAAACACCCAGGGACTGCAAGCGCAGAGGATACTGTTTTATGAACAATTATTTTTTCTCCATGTAAAGACACTGGGGTCAATCTAGTACTTGTCTATGCCCTGTGTGCAAGGTGCGCACACACAAATTGTTGCATATGTGTTGTGCAACTGTTGCACACTGTGCATGCACCACGCAACGTTTGTGCACACACACCTTGCACTTAGTACATGCGCAAGTGCTGGATCAGCCCCATTGTATAGAAGCAAATCAATTCTCACTTTTCTACATGTCTCAGGGAGGACCCTGTGTGGCCCAAAAGCTTGCATACTCCCACCAACAGAAACTGGTCCAATAAAAGAGACCATATGAACTACTTCATCTAAACCTCTTACATTTGGCAATGGAACAACTGACTGGCAACAGAAAAAGTTGTCCAGGGAGACTGTGGAATCTCCTTCCTTGGATATTTTCAAACCTCAGCTGGACAGGCCTCTGTCTACGATGCTGTAGGAAGATGATTTCTTGCCTTGAAGCAGGGGGTTGGACCAGGTGACACTTGAGACCTCTTCCAACCCTATAATTCTATTATTATGTACCAACATAGCAATCACACTCTTTCTAGATGTAAATAAAGTTGCCCTGCTGGAGGTCCTTTTTACTTAAAGATAGAAGCACTCCGAGACCCTTCCCCTGTGACATTTTGCCCAAAATGATGGCTTACAAATTTTCTGACCAACTTTACCTGCTCTGCATGGAACCCTGATTCCACTTTCTGTTGAGAGATGACCAACAAGTAGAGGCATAGGAGCTAATTTTCTGAGATATTGAAGTCAACGGGACTTGAGGGCACCATTTTCTCTTAAAATCGGGGCCCTTTTAGCAGATTCAATAGGCTGGCTTTTAATTGGGGCAGCTCAAAAAGTGAATTATCATTTGGGGGGAAATTTCCAAATCAAAATTGAAAATTCTGGAAAATTTCATAAAATCGCTTTAAGAAATATGATTTTTCTCTATTTTCTTTGGACATTTCATTCTGAAATTCCTAAAGGTTTTTTTTTCTGTGTGAAATTTCCCATATTTTGAAATCTCAGCAAATTTTAGGGAAAACTGATATGTTCCAAACGAACTTTATCATCAATATTAATGGTGATGGCCTTTTTTACACGGACGGCGCAGTAGCGCCGATGGGTGGAGATGGGTGTGGATGGGTGGGTGAGCACACCCAGCGAACACCCGGGGGTGCCGAGCAGGGAGACATTTACACAGACAGTGCCGCGGGGGGGGGGGCATGTCCCAGGCTGCCCGCTGCAGCTTCAGGACCATAGCCCCCAGGCACAGGCTCGCCAGCAGCACGACAACAGTAGCTGCAGGAGAGAAGGGACAGGGCACTGGGGAACGCGACACACCTACGGGCCCTGGGAGGGCCAGGGGCAGTGACACCACCAGGGGAACACCTCCCACTCACAGAGTGTCACCACCCGGGAGACAACCCGGACCCCTGCACCAAGGGGGATCGGAGGGGCCAAAGCCCGGGGACAGCACAACCCCTACTCATGCTCAGCTGCCCAGCGCCCATGGTGCTGCCGCCCATTAATTGCCACCACCAATGACGCGCCGCACCAACAGGGGGTGACAGCAAAGGGGAGCAGAGGGGAGGGGCACAGTCACACCAACACACAGGGAAGGCCAGGGGGTGCCTGGATGACCACCCACCACCAATACCACCCCAGGAGCAACCCCAGGCAGCAGCACCCAGCAGGGAAGCAGCCAGGGGAACACACGCCTCACAGCCGGTGCCCACCCCACAGGCCCGGAGCCCCCCAGTAAACACCAAGCACACACCCCGCACACAACCACATGGTTGGGGGCAGGAGGGCCACCAAAGCGGAAGGGGCACCCAGCTGCCACAGCAGCAACAGAATCAAGGCAGGACAGGACATCACAGAACAACATTCCTTTATTGGTGCCGGGGAAAGTGGGGCCCCAAGCACAGAGAGGCAGGCAGAGCAGGGGGGTTCTGGGGCACCCACGGCCGGGCATGAGAGGCACAACAGGAGGGCACAGGAGTGCCCGCGCAGGGCGGATGAGGGCACCTGGGCAGCCCCAGCAGGAAGGGGCAGCAGTCACACAGAGGGGGCAATGGGTTCCAGGGACTCCAGGCGGCAGCCAGCAGTGAAGCAGAAAGCAGTGCACAGGCCACTCGGAGGCACGGGGGTGGGGTGCTATGCACCATCCCGGGCACCAGGGTGGCAGGGAGAGGGTGGCAGCGAAGGTCTGTTCATGGACGGTCCAGTGAGCACTCCCAGGGCGGCGACCCTGGTGCCAGACCCTCCCAGGCAAACAGACCCCTTCGGAAGCCTCGGGCGCGCATATGAGCATCCACCAGGTAGCGCGGAAGGAGAGGATCTGCACCTGCGGCCTCAGCCCATACAGCTGGAAGGTCCCTCACCGATCGAAGGTTGGAGAGCTCCGCAGCAGTGGGGTCCCCGGTCTGGAGTGGGCCACCAACCTCGGGGGACAGCAAGCCCAGGTCCCACAGAAGGGCCCCCATGTCCGAGGGTGCGTGCGGGATGCCGCATGCATGCAGGAGGCTGCCGGTGTACAGGGCAGCAATGGGGGGGGAAGACAGCAAGGCGAGGCCATACCCGGGTAGCTCCGTCAGCAGGCAAGCCGCCGTGACCTATGCAGCAGTACACGGCACCACAACGGCGGGCGGGTGCCCCCAAGGAGGTTGGCACAGGGAGGCGAAGGCAAGCTCGAGGGAAAGGGCCCAGCCTGCTGGGGTCCCAACCCGGTGACCCATTGTCCACATGTACCATGACAGGAGCCGGAAGCCATCCCCCACCGACTGGGGGTCGCCCACCAACAGCTGCACGTCGGGGCTCAGCCAGAGGCCCCCCAACAGCATGTCTGCACAGGGAGACCACCCCTCCCCGACATCCCCTACTGAGGGCCCCGCAGAAGGTTCGGGCATGGCAGCAGTGGGGCTCACTCCAGTGAAGCAACGGGCAGGAGACTGAGGGATACCGCAAATGGGAAAAGCACACACCGAGCGGATACCCTCACCCACAGATGGCCTTGCATGCCAGAGATAGGCAGGCCCGCTGTGGACAGGGCGCTGCAACCCACACACAAGACAGCAGGGATGCTGCACAGCTGCCAAGATAAGAAAGGGGGCCACGGCCAGGCACTGCACCAGGACGTGGAGTCGAGCCAGGCACTGCATCCACAGTGGGCACTGCTGTGGCTTGCAAAGGTGGACCCAGGCTGGGGGGACGCCAGTGTGGTTGCAGAGGCAGGGGTACCACGGGGTGCACGAAGTCCCATCCCCCCCCAATGGGCATGCGGCTGGCGCGCTCGCAGGGATGCTCAGCCGGACCTGGACCCCGTTTGCCGCCCCAGCACACCCCCTGCACAGCACCAACTGCTGCCCAGCCCCCACCAGCCTACACTGTACATAAGGGACATGCTGCGGCCGGTCGGGTGTGGATCGGGGGGCTATAGCATGAGACCATGCAGCACACAGAGAACGGCGATCCTGGGCTGGGTGCACACGGAGGAGCTCCCGCGACACCCAGGGATGGTGGGCTGTGGGTTCAGGTCTGACAGCAGAGCACACCGTACTCACGGCACATGCCACGGGTGTGTGGCAGGGAGTGGGAAGCAGCAGCACCATACGGCCAGGGGACAAGGACCCACTGCCCAGGGTCATGCTGCTGCACCTCCTGGGTGCAGGCCTCCTGCTGCTGCGCCTGCTGCTCAAGCAGATTACCCTGCTCTGCCTGCAGAGTTGGCGGGACACCCTCCTGGGGACATGGCGGTGGAGGGCAGCAAACCTCAGGAGTGCAGCTCTCGTGCGATGGGCGAGGTGGGCATCTGTCAGATGCTGTGCCCTGATGGACTCCGCGCCATCCCTGCACCGGTGCCCTGGGCCGGGTCAGTGCCCCTGTACCAACGTGAGTGCTGCGCAGCTCTATGGGGAACAGGGACGGCATCTTCCCCCACATTGCTACCTGGGCAGCCGACCGCCAGCCAGCGCCAGACCCACACCCATGTCTGTAGGCCTGGGACCCCCTTCCAGACTGCAGGGCCCTACCTGTGGGTTGCCTGGTGATGAGCGCCCTCCCCTCGTCGGCCGCGGGTTACACACATGCCCGCCAGCCAATACAAGTCAGGTTGGGTGAGCAGGTTCAGTGTACACCTGTTCCTGCCACCTCAACTGCATGAGGCATTGCTGGTGTAGCCTCCAGCCCCGCCAGCTGGCCAGGGAGTTCACGGAGCCCCCAACCTGCCAGTGCCACCCTGCACGCCGCACAACCAACCCCCTCCCCCCACCCCCATGTCCCCGGACAAAGGAAGCGACAGCAAGGTTTTGGTACAACACCTTTATTGGGGGGATAGGTACAATGGAAGGGGGCTGTGCTCAATGTCTGGGGTAGCCTCTACCACTCTAGGCCGCACCACCGGGGCTTGCTGGATGGCGTGCCCTGGTTGCAGCTGACCGCAGGACTCTCCGGGATGACGGTCTGGCCTCCCTGTCATCCACTGGCCACTCCACACCAGCCTCCGCTGTTGGTCCCTGCTTGGAGGAGCAAGAATGGGTTAAGGGATCACCGTGTGCACTCACCTCTGTCCCTTGTCAATGCATTGGCACCTTGGTGCCCCATAGGGGTCCGGGGAGCCCCCTCCTCCGTACACGAGCAAGGCATGTGCTGTAGGGTGCTTTCTGAAGGTGCCCCCCCCCGGGACGGGCTGCCCATGGTATCACGGCACCTGCCCAGTCACGTGCTGAGGCGTCATGCAGGTACACATGCCCCTGGCAGTGGCTGTCGCTCCCCATCCTGTGTACCTCGTGTGTGCAGCAGGGGTTCCACAATGTGTTCCCTACCAGGGGCCCACCTTGCACAGTTCCCCTGTTTCCCATCAGCCCCCCCCCGGTGTTGCACCCCACAACCCCCAGGGGCCTGGGGTGCTGAGGCCTTACCTGTGGGGGTGGAGAGGCCTCCATGGGCAGTTGCTCGACCTGGGGTGCATGGTCTTGGGGTGGGGGCATCACCTCCCGGTGGAGGGGTCGGGTGACAGCGGGGGTGGAACCACAGGGGGTGCAGGCTGGACGGGCGGCCCCACAGCGGGTCTGGTCGGCCCATGTGGGGGAGGGGGACCCCGTGGACCAGGCCTGGAAAGGGTTGCTGCTGGGGGAACCACGAGTGGCTGAGGTGCAGGGGGTGGGCACCAGCACCAGTTGGAAGCTTCCATGGTGTTGGTCGGTTGCCAGTCTTCCTTTGTGGCCTGTCGTGCTGGGGGTCATGCCGCAGGGCCTCCAGGGCCTCCCTCATGAGGTCCATGAGCCATGAGGCCTGACCCTCCAGCCTGTCACAGGCACGCCGCTGCTCGCCTTGGAGGGAGGCAGCCTGGTGCCTGTCCCAGAGGTGCTCGGTGTGGGACCGGGCCATCATGGCAGCCAGGTCCCTGTCCCCCTCCCCTCTGATGAGCTCCCTAGTGAGAGAGAGCTCGCAGGAGTGCACCACGGCTAACCGTTGTGATTCCGCCAGCAGCTCCCTGCCGAGGTCCTCCCTCTGGCACCGGTTCCTGGCCCACATTTCCCGGCTCCGCTCCACACTGCTGGCAGCTGCTCCCCTCGCATGAGCGGGCGCCTGATCTGTGAACGGGAGGTTGGACAGAACGTTAGTGCACCCAACCAGTGTGCTCCGCTGCCAGCTACCACATGTCCTGGGGTGCCTGGTGGGGCAGCCCCCATATTGTGGCTGCCCCCCTCTGCCCTCCCCTTTGGGACCCCCCTGCCCTGCCCTCTTGTGGGATCACCCCCTGCCCGCACATCACTGCAGGTGGGGCCTGGATCCATCCTGTGTTCTGTGGGGGCCACTGTGGGTCCACCAGCCTCTCACACCTGCCCCCACCACCCCGCCCCAGTTGGGCCCTGCTGATTGTGGTTGCTTGCCCCCAGGGTGGCCTCCCCGTGTACCTCTGCCCCTCTCCGCCCCCAGCCCCTCCATGGCCCATGAGCCCTGCTGTGGAGGGTGGCCCACCTGGTGGGGAGGGCACTGCCTGGTCCCCCTCGTCCTCCTACTACTATTCTGTGACCTCCACCTCATGCACCTCCAGGCTGGCTTGAGCTGCAATAGGAGGGGGTACCATTGCTGTTTTCCACAGCGGCTCTGTCCGGGCCGATCCCACCCCCAACCCCTCCCCCCGGCCCCGCTGGGGCGATCATGCCTGGATCCTGTTCCTCCGCCTCCTGGGGGCTGTCCCGGGTCTCCGTGTGCTCTGAGCATGCCCCCTGTCCCTGTGGCTGGATGGCCTGTGCGTCTTGTGGGCGTGCACAGTGTGTTGGTCCAGCGCTCGGATCCCCAGGGCACTTCCTCCCCCTGTGGGATGGGGCTGTCTTCTCCCGCTTCGTGGCCAGCCTTGCCAGGGGCACCCTCCCCTCCTTACTCAGTGAGGTCTGTCAGGGGGAGTTGGGTGCTGGCCCTGCGCCTGCCCCTGGCAAAGGCGCTGCCATGTGTGCAGGAGGCCACAGTGTCCCCATCCATGCAAAGGAACTTGTCCAGCTCCTCCTGGAACTCGACTGTGCGCATGGCCTGGACAGACTTGAGATTATTGTCCCTTATATTTTTATACACGGACCTCAAGTCCCTCGCCTGCTGCATGCATTGGGTTACATCCCTATTGTACCCCTGCTGCTGCAACTCCTGGGTGATGGCTTCATAGACCTGTCTGGTCTTGTAGCTTCGCACCAGGTCGTGCTGGACCCTTTCACACACCCACACACGGATGAAGTCCCTGACCTCCTGCCTGGACCAGGGCTCCCCCTTTTGGGACCCGCATGTGGGGGGCCGACCAGCTTGGTGTCATGGGTCCCGCCCTGTGCATGTGGTCACCATGGTGGTCGTCGTGTCCTGTTGGGGGTAGTATGATAGGGGTTACTATGGCTCCTACTGGGCCCCTCCTCGCACACCTGTGGGGCCTGCCCCCATCTCCCCCCTGGGGTTCCCTTTTGCTCACCTGACTGTCTGGGAGGCCCTCCTTGGCTGTCATCCCGGTGGTGTGGTGCTCCGTTGTCTGGGAGCTGTCCTGTGGGGGACAGGGGACCGGGTTATGCTGCTGCCTCCTGCACTGTGTCCCCGGGCCCGGTAGTCGGGCCCGGGGTGTGGACCTCCCCTCCCGGGGGTGTTGTTCCCTCGTGCTCACTTTGCTCTCACTGCTGCTCCTTAGGCCATGCCCTTGGGAGGTGCTGGGCTGGGGGTCATCAACTGGGGGGACCATTGGTGCGGCCCCTCTGCCCTGTGCCGGGACACATGTGCCGTGTTACTTCCTGGTGCTATTTTCCCCCATCCCGTCCCCCCCGCAGCCCCCCCTGCTGGCAGTCCATAACCCCCCCTTGTGCCTTCCACCTGGGGTGCCTCCCCCCCTGCACCGTCTTGCCAGGGCTTCCGCTCCTGGGTGCCCCAAGGTCCCCATGTTCACCCGGCCCCTTCCCCTGCGTGGGGTCGTGTTGGCTCCCATAGCCTTCTTGTGGGCCTTCCTGTTCACCATTGTGGGAGCCCGCGCATGTGTGCCATGGTTCCTCCCTCTTTTACAGGCTCTCGGGCAGACGTCCGACGTCCCCCCTGCCCTGTGGGCATGTCTATGTGGTGCCACATGCGTGGCCCATGGTGCCGGCACAGTGGGGTTCCGCCAGTCCATTCCACATGGGTGTGGATGTTTTGGCTTTTACACAGACGCTCGGGTGTTGAACACCCATCTCCACCCACGGAGGGTTCCGGCTCCCTCGCACTGCTCCGTAGGTGTTGGTGGTTGGGTCATGCATGCACTCCCACCCACCCATGGACATTTACATGGATGCCCTCCCACCCATCCTATGGGTGTTTCCGGGTGTTTGTGGGTGGGTGGCGTCTGTGTAAAAGTGGCCAATGAAAAATATAATTAACTACCCTTCCTTTAAATCTGGCTGTGGATGAGGAGTCACAGGGGAGGGGAGTGCAGTGTAGATGCAGAAACACCAGGAATTATGTAAAACTAAAACAAGCGATGGCACTGACAGAAGTTATGTCACATGGAGCCATGTTATCCTGCCAGGGACACCGTGTTGAACATGAAGAGAACGCACAATGAGACAAGAACCTGCTCAGACACCAGGAGTGTGTCTGATTAGAAAAGAGTCTCATTTTATTTAATCATTTGCAGCCAGTGTTCCCACGCTTACCAGGTAAGGAGCGCACTTAGCTAGACAGCAAGGCACTTCCTGGTGCAGAGATTCTGAGTGGCCCACAGATAAATTTACCTTCAGCAGCTCCAAGAACTCCACTGAACACACAAACATACACACCTGCCAATAGGCCTCACTGTCAGCAGGCTAGGCCACCTCTATGGCCCCCCCTTAGCCTATCCAGTCAACAGCCCCCTGTTTGGCCATCGAACAAGGGGACAAGTTAGGATCACTGTGATGCATTTTTGTGCATTGTTCCCCTGGGAACTATATAGAGGCCACCATTAAACAGCCATGAGGGAGTGACTGTGGCTTTACAATTTCATCCTAAGAGAATCTGAAAGGGTCTAATGAATTAAACTGAGAGTTCCTTTGTGCTGGCTGCCACACGCCCACAGGAGGAGACCATCCAGAGTTTCCAGACTAGGCCAGATCCAACAGTCATAGATTTATAAAGTTGGAAGGGACAAGTTGGAAGCAAGTCTTATGATTGAAAGAACTGAGCATGTTTAGCATAGTGAAGAGAAGACTAAGGGGAGACATGAGAGCAATCTTCAAACATCTAAAGAGTTGCCACAAACAAGATGGCAAGGAACAGTTCTTCAATGCTACAGAGGGCAGGACTAGAAATAATGTGCTCAAATTACAGGAAGATAGACTTCAGATAAATGTCACGAAAAATGTCCTAACAATGAGAGCCGTTCAGCAATGGAACATGTTACTCGGGAGATCATAGGCTCGGTCACTGGAGATTTTCAAACAAAGGCTGGACAGCCGTTTGTCAGGGATGTTGTAGCATCCAAGCAGGAGGTTGGGTCTTGAGGGCTTGAGATCCCTTCCAACTCTATGATTCTGAGGCATTTCCCCATCCTTTGTCTGCTCAACTAGCCCTACTGCAGATTGGGCTGGTGCTATAAAGCCATGATCAGAAAAGATGGAAAGGGCTGTTGGTTGTTACACCCATGGCAGTGCCATAACTTGTGGAGGCTAGTGCCATCTCAATTCCATTCTCAGGACAGGAACCCAATGGCACAGAAGGCATCTCCTCCCTCATAGGGATAACCAGGACAAGAGTGTAGCAGAGTGGCATCACAGGGACTGGAAAGGAGCTCAGAACAGGGCCACAGCCAGAGAGAGAGCGCCAAGGGAAGCTGGTGAGAGGCTGGAAAGAGCCTAGCAGAGGCTGACTGAGAGCAAGGTAACCCTGAGAGGATAAACGGCTTGAGAGTTGGGCACTCTGCCTGTATGTAGGTAAGAAAGAGTAAGTGAAGCCCTGAGAAATGTATAATGGACTGTTTATGCTGACTGAACCTATTTTAAGTTATGTTATATGGAATAAAGTCATTTAAGTTGATTCCCTTAAAGACTGTGTGATATTTGGGCTGGATCCAGTAAAGACTTACACCTGGCAAGAGGCACCCGGTCACAAAGCGGTGGAGAATTTGACACACCCTGGTATTAGTTAAGGAGCTTTAAAAGACCCGGAGTAGGGAGGCAAAGTCAACAGGAGAGGATTGCGCCCAGAGAGCAAGTGAGCTGGGAGGAGTAGCCTGTGTGAGCTCCCTGAGAAGTCAGGTGATCCCAGGCCAGAAGCATACAGGCCAAGTGCTTCTGGAGGATAGAGGGAGAGACCCAAGATGGTAGCTAAAGGTTTGCTGCCAAAATGGGGACATCTGGTGAGTATGTGGAGCTGGGTGGAGCCCGAGTTGCAGCATCGCGGATGTGGCCAGAGGAACCAGTGAGCACTAACTGAAGGGAGCTGAAGACTACCCCAAAAGCTGCAAGACCCTTCAGCAAGAGAATGGAGATACAGGGGACTTTGTGGGAGTTGTGCCCCAGGACTTTGCTGTGCATGTGGGGGCTGTGGATATTTGCAGTATGTGTGCCCCTCCCCCAAGGCACCAAGGAGACAACGGACTGTGGGGAACCAGAGGTGGGGTTTGGGAAGATCTTTTTGTAAAAAGGACTCTAAACCTGAGGATTGCTCCTTGTGCAAGGCAAGGGAACAGGGGGTGTCTTTAGACATAACATCAATGGGTGTCTGAATGTGTGTTTTGACCTTGATATGAACACCTGTGGCCGAATTCACCATGTGGCGCTGCTTAGACACACAGCCCAACTTGGGGCAAATCAGTGTTTTACTCACCACCCGATGTCAGCACGCAAGCGCAGCTTCCTCATTCCCTGTGTTTTACCTGCTATCATGCCACGCGATATCATTAGACAAAACGTTTGGCATGTGTTCAGCCAAAACATGCAAATTGTCCTTGTGATGCAATGGTGATCGCATCGCGTGTTCAATGAGGGGCCAAATTGGTGTTGGGGTTGTTATGGTGCTTACACACAATGGTCAAACACATGCTTAGGGGTTTTGACACCTCATCTTTGTTATGTCTAAAGATGCCCAGGGTTTCAAAGTGGAACAAACCCTGGAGACTGGGGATGTCTTTAGACATAACAAAGAGCGGGTGTAAAAACTTATAAGCACATGTTTGGTCGTTATGTGTAAACACCATAACAATCCCAACACCAATCTGGCCACCCATTGAACATATGATGTGAACACCATTGCATCACAAGGACAATTTATTTATTTATTTATTTTATTTATTTATTTATATCAATTTATATCCTGCCCCTCCTGAAAACAGCTCGGGGTGGCTAATAAATATAAAATACAAATATAAAAATATATAAAAACACTCATAAAAACACACCAAAAAACAGGCCAGGATAAAAATACAATAAATATGGTGATGGGGGATAAAAAAAAAACCTAACCCACACCCCCCTCCCCAAAGACCTGGGTGAATAGCCAGGTCTTACAAATTCACCGGAATGTTAAAAGGCTTGGGGCCAGGTGAGCTTCCTCTGGGAGGGAATTCCAGAGGCGCAGCCCGGCCATCGAGAATACCCTCTCCAATGTGACCCCCCGCTTAACACAGGGGACCTCCAGGAAGACACCCCCATCAGACCAAAGGAGTTGTTCTGGGGCGCGGAGGGCAAGGCAGTCCTTGAGGTATGAGGGGCCCAGACCGTGAAGGGTCTTATAGATTAACACCAATACCTTGAACCTGGCTCGGCACGCTATTGGCAGCCAGTGCAGAGTCCAGAGCACAGGTGTTATATGCTTCCGACGGCCCATCCCCAACAGGAGACAGGCCGCCGCATTCTGCACTAGCTGCAGCCTCCGAACCAGGAACAAGGGCAGTCCCACATAGAGTGCATTGTAGTAGTCCAGCCTTGAGGTGATGACACCCATAATGTCAACAGGTGTCTAAATGGGTGTTTTGACTTTGATACGAACACTGGTTTGGCCCTGTGTTCACCAGGTGGCGCTGCTTAGACACACAGCCCATTGTGGGGCAAATCGGTGTTTTGTTCACCACCCGATCTCAGCACACAAGTGTTGCCACCTGGTGCCCTGTGTTGTACCTGCTAACACACCACGTAATATCATTAGACACAACGTTGTCCACATGTTCATCCGGAACATGCAAATTGTCCCTGTGATGCAATGGTGTTCACATTGCGTATTCAACGGGTGGCCAAATTGGTGCTGGGATTGTTATGGTGCTTACACAAAACAGCCACACATGTGCTTAGGGGTTTTGACACCTCATCTTTGTTATGTCTAAAGATGCCCAGGGTTTCAAAGTGGAACAAACCCTGGAGACTGGGATTGCTGTAAACTGTGTTGGGGTACAGGGCTAAAGGATTTAGGAATTACCACAGGGAGTGGGAGCCTAGTAGGGCAAAGGACCCCAAAAGAAAAACAGAGTCCCAGAGGATACAAAAAGGTGCTGGGTGTGTAAAAGCGAAGGCCATTTAAGGTATGCGTGTCCTGAAAGGAAGCACTGGGGAGAGTAAAACTGGCTAAGAGGCCAGAGAGACAGTGTTGGGGATGTAAGGGCTGGGGACATATGTGGAGAACATGCTCAACCAAGCAGCCTTGGGGAGAGCAAAAGAGGCAATGTAAAAGAAAAGGTCTGAGAACCAAAGCACCCAAATGAGAAAACAGGAGCAAATATACAGTTAGATGTTTGCCAATATGAATGGGCTGGTAAACGAAAATTAAGCTCTGAGAGAGAAAATAAAAGGGCTCAAGGGAACTTGGGAAAAGCTGGTAGAACAGCTGATACTCCTAGAACAGGAGGTAATATGCCTCAAGGTAGCTCAAGGTAAAGAGCTGGATCAGGAAGAACATAAACAGAGAGTGGAACAGCCTGATGAAGAAGCAGAGAAGGTATTGACTGGGTTAGCCAATCTAGAAAGCATCAATCAGTCACCTGAAGCAGAGGATCTTAAATTAGAGGATTTAAGTCCTGGTGCTGTGTACGAGGATGTTACTGAGGAAGACTGGAGAGGAGTTGAAAGGTTAAACTCCTTGGAAAGAAACAGGGCTGTAAAGCAAGAGATGGAAGGAGATACGGGAAAAGGAAGCTTGTTAAGCTGTAGAGAAATGGAAGCAGAGTCAAGACCCAGGGAAGAGTGGGGATTTAAAAGTGCTAAGGACATGACACATGAAGAGTTTATGGATGTGCTGAAAAAGGCACAGAGAATGATGGCAGGAGGGCTCTGGCAGAATAAAAGGAATGTAAAATGTCTAGAATAAAATGAAATCCAGAAGGTTCTGGAGCTGAGAGATGGGAAGGCTGGGTGGGCCTGTCTCTCAATTCTCCTGAAAGGAAAATGTGCCTAACTAGAGGCTAAGGGCTTAGTTCTAAATGGGACTTGGTTTGGGAAATGTGAGATTGACCAAATCTGGGCTGAGAGCCCTGTAAAAGAGCAATACTGTGGTGGGATGGGATCCCCTAAAGTAAGTTGAATAGAAGCTTACTAAAAATAATACGAAGAGCTAAAGGCTCTAGAAAGTGATGAGGGACCCTTGGGCAAAGCCCTAAAATAAAAAGAAATAAACATTACTTGGCGCAGAACATGAACATGATCTGAAGTGGAGAGCTCCAGATAAGTAGAGGGATGAGGGACCCTTGGGCACAGCCCTCAAAACAAAAAACTAAGCTCCAGAGAGGAGTAAAAAGTGCTGTGGGGTGGAGAACCCTTGATCTCCTGAGAGGAGAAATATAAGGTAGGGGGATGGGGGACCCTTGGTCACAGCCCTAAAATAACAAAAAATATAGAAATAAGGTGGGGAACCTTGGACATAGCCCTATACAAAAGGGGAAATCTTGACGATTGTGAGAACTGAGAGCTGTAGGGATACAGGAAATGAGAGTGTTATTGACAAACATGTGCACGTGAAATATGATCATTCTGAACTGTATAGTAGTCTGCCATACACTCTGCCTATGCTTTATCAGACAAGGCTTACCTTGGTAGCCCTGTCTTGCGGGGGAGGCGTGTGGCAGAGTGGGATCACAGGGACTGGGAAAGAGCCAAAATGGCCACCAAGCCCCAAGATGGCCGCTGGCAGAAAGCCAGTGTGTTTGGAGCTTGGCTCAGGGTACAAAAGGAAGTGGCTGAGCTCAGAACAGAGTCACAGTCAGAGAGAGAGAGAGCCAGGGGAAGCTGGTGAGAGGCTAGAAAGAGCCTAGCAGGGGCTGACAGAGTAAGGTAGCCCTGAGAGAGTAAATGGCTTGAGAGTTGGGAACTCTGCCTGTAGGTAGGGTGGCCATACCCTCCCCTTAAAAAGAGGACGCTTATGAAAAATACATAGTGCATGGCTGCACTGGAGCCCCTGTAACATGTATAAGTGTCCTCTTTTAAAGGGGAGGTATGGCCACCCTACCTGTATGTGGGTAAGCAAGAGTAATGGGAAACTTATAATAGACTGTGCTGACTGAAGCTACTTTGTTATGCTACATGGAATAAAGCCATTTGAGTTGATTCCCCTAAAGACTGTGTGATATTTGGGCTGGATCTGGTAAAAACCTACACCTGGCAAGAGGCACCCGGCCACAAAGAATTATGACAGAACCAGGCAAAGTCTAAGCAGATAAGTGACTCGAGGAGCAATAAGGGTCATAAATCCCTATCCTGCCTATGGGAAATTGAACAGCTTGGTTCACAAGGTCACACATGCAGCGCAGACAGACTTATTTATGGCACGGCTAGAGGCAGAACAAAGGGCCATCAGGTTGAGCCAGTCTTCAAGATGCTGCAGGCAGGAGGTGCTTTCCACGTGGGTCAAAGCACGGAAATCCATGGTACCATCTCATTTAAAAACACCCTCGGGAAAGTCCCCAAGTCACAGCCTGGGCTCATCCTCCTCCCCTCCCCTTTCTGGATACCACCCCCCTTTCTGGATACCACTACCCAACCAGGAGTAAAGTAGATTTCATATTTGAAAGCCCACTTTACTCACCACAGTCCGGAATGCCGCCGGGTCCAAGCGCTATGGTGACTGTCATTGGCTGCTATGGTCACCCATGAGGGAGAGGGACAGGCCACTGGGAGGAGCATGGGGCAGGCCACTGGGAACAATGCAGAGGTGGGGCTCGATGGACAGTGGACACACTTCTGCCCAAATCACCACCCTCCCCCATGGCCAGGCGTAGTGCAGCGCAGCGCTGCCACATTACTTTCCACGCTGAGTAAGGTCGGAATGGGATCCCGAGCATGAGTGATGAAGAGAAGAGCTTGCAGGTTTCTTGGCTGACTTCTCATTTCCACCCAAGATGACTGTCCTGAAGCATTAGGAGCCAGAGCTTCAAAGGAAGAGTGCCTTTCTCATATCCATCGCCGTAGGAGGCCACACTTGGGTCAGCAGCTGGGAAAAACTATTCATTATTTTAGTGTTGATATAGGAGCCAAGTTCTTCCGAAAGTCTGGCCTAGGTATTATTACCAGTATAGCATTTCTCAGCACAGAGAATTGGGATTTCTGCTTAAACAGGATAGAACTCTGGGGGCCATTCTTCCCAGTGCTTCTCATGGGGTTTAATTTGGACATCATTTCCTTGGGGTACAATGTTTTCAAATGATGAAACATTGGAAATCGCATTTCAGAGCATTCACCTTAACTCAGAAGATACAAATGGTGGATGCCTTAGACAGTGTGGGCAGGAAGGTGGAATGCCAGCTGCACCTCTTCTGAGGAAGGGGGAAGATCAAGTTCAGTCGGAAGCAGCAGCCCCAACACAGAAACATCACACTATTGACTTAGATTTCAAATGATGTTCAGCTGAAACAAAGTGTAGATTTTGTATTCATGGATATTATTTGCATTTTTGGATAGCCCTCTGAATATTCAAATAATATCCACAACCACAACTGATACACTGCACCCTCAATATAATAATAGGCTATTTAGGAGTCAAGACTGCTACTTCCTTTTAAATAGAACTGTGCTATAACAACTATACATCAATCTTAAATGTTTGGCTGGGCAGGGCCATTTTCATAGGGACGACAGACAAATTGGAGGCTTTTCCCTTCAGGAGAAAGACTCAGAAGGTATTGGAGATAATGAGTCATCAGGTCTCCGAATGGCAGGAATATTCCTCCCAGTTTGCAGAGTGGCTGTAATGGGCCATTAATTTAAACAACTGCAAGTCTTATCACAAATCTCTAATCTAGCTGCCTGTGATCAAGGGACTCTGATGAGGATTTCTCTCTTCGGGTTTGCAAACTGGGAGCCATGCCTCCTACTGTATTGTTACAATCCTAGAATCTTAGAGTTGGAAGGGACCTCAGAGGTCATCTAGTCGAACCCCCAACTGTTATCGAGTCCAATTGTTATCAAATTCACATTCTAAGCAGCATGTTATAACAAGGGTTGCCATGTATTTTCAGTTACTTCATTTATTTTGTTATTTTATTTAGTTTGTGTCTCGACCCAGCATTGGACCATACCCTGGGGGTTCTGCAGTGGTGGCCAGCACATCCGCACCACCGCCTTACCCTGTCTAAGGATCAGCCACTTCACTCCCCCCAGGATGCCTTCCTGCTCTTCCCTGCCGTGCCCTAGCCATGCCCCACCTCTTGTCTGTCTCCAGCCCTGTCCGCCTCCCAGATTCCTGGTTGACTGCCAGTCCGCACGTAAGACTTGCTGGTAGCACCAGGCATCTGAGTGGAATGATACTTGCTTCTGGTTCCTTGCTCTTGTTCCTTGCTCCTGCCCTGTCTCCTCAGCATTGTTCCCAGTCTTGTGCCCTTCCCGCCTTGTTTCCCAACCTTGTCTCCTTGCTCCCCACCTAGCCTTTTTCCTGTCTTGCTCCCCCTTGGCCTTGCTCCCCAACTCTAGCCCTGATCATGGCCTTGCTCTTGTCTCCCTGTTCCCCCTCCAGCCTTGCCCCCTTCTTGCTACTCTGGTTCTGAGCCCCTGTCCCTAATCCTGGTCCCTGGTCCTGATTCTTAGTCCCAGTCCCTGGTCCCAAACCTGACCCTATGCCTCAAACCTGCCATCTGCACACATTGGGGACACCCTCCTGACCCCACAACTCTTACAGTTTGGTTCTGTTGGGTTATTTCATTATCTATGGCTATTGACTGGCAGTTATTATCCCCTTCATCAGTTTTGGGTCAAATAGCACAAAGTCAACAGATTTATTCATCTCTGAAATGCTTCACATTGATCCATACCACAGTGATATTTAATTATTATTTTTTCTTTTGAAGTTAAAAGGTACAGTAGCAAAATGCCTCTTGTGCATGTTGTTAATAATGGCAACCATATATTTGTGACTAAGGCCGCCTGCTGCTAAGTCCCAAGCCATCCTGATAAATCAGCCTCCCCTGTCCTATGGCAGTGTCTGGGCACAGTCCCAGCGTGCCAGCGCGCGCACCGACTCAAAGGGAGGGAGGGACCCAGGCTATGGTTTACACAGGAGCATGCATTAGGTGAGGGTCACAATTAGGGCTGCAAATGAATAGTGAAACATTTATTTACAAGTATTTCTGAGTTTCCAAGGGTCAGCTCCGAGTGTTCAGCCTCAGTACTCGGTAAAATAGTTGGTAAAATAAAATTGAGTAGTGAGTGTATTTACCAAGTACCATTATATAAGAGCAGGGAAAGCCCCATATGTTGCTAATTCAAGGATTTTCCGAGTACCGGGTCGATTCCTCAGTTACTCAGTACTGTAAAACCGAGTCCAATACTGAGACACTCTGTAAAAACAGAGTAATTAATTTCGAATACCGAGTTTGGTCACTTCTGTTGATATGGCAACCCGAGAAGCTCAGTCTGTTCCGAGGCCAGGTGGAAGAGTTAGCATCTCCATTTCAAGGGGGGGCGGGAGATAAAGCACAAAGAGACTTGACTTCTCCAAGTCATGCCAGAAGCCTGTGGAGCAGCAAAGAAGTCACTGTCTCCTCTGGCCCAGGCTAGCCCCCTACCCACGCCAGTCATCCTCTCACTGGCAGCCTCCCTTACTGCCTGCCTACATAAAAGCTGCCATCTCCCAACATGATGCTGGGTGCTCAGTGTGAACCCTCAGTTTTGTACATTACAATCATTCCAAAGCATCTCTCCATGGAGGTCCCTGAAGTGGGACAACCCCCACCCCACCCAGCATACAGAGCTCAGAGCTTGGCCAATATCCTGTGATACCAACTGATCAGGAGAGGGGACTGGTGCCAAGCTAGAACCAAATGACTAGCACTTCCACTTGATGGGGTTCTGACCTTGGCTCACATGGAGCCAATCCTGTTTGCAAAACTATGCCTGGAACACAATGGGCCAGATCATCCCCCTGGTGTACATAACCTCAGCTGTGGGTGTCTATTCAATTACTTTGTAAAGCGCCAGGTACATTGCTGGCGCTATATAAATACTTGTTAATAATAATAATAATAATAATAATGCATGGATTGACACCACCGAAGGACCTGATCCAAAGCAGGTTGGGTCACCTGGGCCTCTGAGGTTTCCACCTTTCCATTGACTGTGAGCTCGGCAAGCTACAGTGCCTGTTTGCAGAGCAGCTTCACGTCAGGCAGGAAGCCTCACTCCCCCACCCCCGGTTCCCCTTCTCCAGGAGGGATTTGTGCTCGTTCCCTATTAATTAGCTGTCCTGTTTAATTGATCCACCGTATGACCTTCTGCTCTCCATTGTGGGTTGGCTAGGCTATTTGTGTGTTTGGGTTTCTGTTTTAGAAAGCAAATGTTTTTAAAAGCTTTTGCCAAGCTCCGAGTAAGAGGCTTTGTGGCTCAAATTATTTATAGAGATTAATGGCTAATGTTTCGGCTGCCTCCAAGAATTGAGTCGCCATATGGTAGTGCTTCCTGACAGGCGCCGTGTCTCTCTCTACCCAGTACCATGTACTGCCCAGCAAGTGTGGACCTGGCCCCTCTACAGCCCTCCTGGTATATGCCCACCTAAGCAGACAGATGAGGGACTGATAGGATGCTGGTGAGAGCATGAGGAAATGCACTGCTGTAGGTGCAGGGATGCTCCCGTTGCCATGGTCATGGCTACGGGGGTTACTCTGTGATGATTACTACAGTACAGTATCCCCTGACATCAGTTTGGAGATGCCTCTCCCTGCCCTCCTTGCTGTCCATGCTCAGCAATATCTTCCCATTTCCCTAGACCCATACGATGCCTCCTTTGTCCCATGAAGCTGCATCATCCGTGACAAATGATAATGTAGCCGTCACTTGACAGGCTACCTCTCACGCACCCATCTTAGCCCACGATATCCCTCCAACTACTGAAGCAGAAAGTCCCCTGCTGGCTCCAACCATGGTGCCAGGGGTGGGATGCCTCCACAAGATGTCATGCAGGTCCCCCCTGGTACTGCGGGCAGCCACAGTAGGGCTCAAAAAGACCAGCAATTTGGCTTTTGCAGATTCAATCTGTGATTTTGGAATGTCCCCATAAATTCCAATGTGGATTTAACCATTGTCAGAACTCAATGCAAAAGTCCAAGTTCTGGGTTCCACCATCTTGTGCATGCACAATATGGAGCCACAGCTGATGTGGAGCACTGGGGGAACCCAAACAGGATGCATTCTGGTCTGCATTTCGCTGAATGGATCAGAATGGCTGGATCCATGAGAGCCGGAATCTGACCCAAAATTCCATTTCAGCTATAATCCACCGGCACATCAAAGTTCCCTGGCAATGCACTAACCATCTAGTGGCCATCACAGGCAGAGACAAAGGGCATGGGGGAGGAGGATGCAGACAAGGACACACACTCATGCACATGTGCACACATGTTCACACGTGCACACACACGAACATCCATAGCACATACACACATGCCTATGCAAACACATGGACATATATGTGCCTGCGCGCACACAAGCACACACACGCACGAGCATGTTTACACATGCATACATCTCATGTATATCTGCACACATGCTCATGAAAACATGTCTATATGCATACTCACATATACACACACTCACGAAAACACATGGTCACACAAACATGCGCACATGTGCTCATAGAAACATACACATCCATGCACACGTGTTAACATAAGCACGCACACACTTGCTGTCTGCAATTGCTCCTGCCCAGGCTGGCTGTGACAGTCAGAGGCCCCCTGCATCTGACCCGAGAGGCCCCACGCAGCCAATCATCCTTGTCCTGGGGATGCACACAGGCTTTCACGGCCCAGGGCTGCGGATCCAAGCTTCACCCTGGTTCCCCTCCTGCAGGAGATGATCCGCTTGCTGATTTCAGAGCCACAGGGGAGGGGCCCATTGAAGAGTTGGGGCATGAGGGAGCTCCCCTGGCAGAGCAGGTCTGGGCCTGGCACAGAGATGCGCAGGGGATTTGCTGCCCATACCGTGTACCTGCTTGTCCAATTTCCGTGTGTTGTTGGATTACATCTGCCTGCAGCCCCATGTCCCCTCAGCATTAGCACAGCCCCAGCCGCTGGGGTGGGAGTACTAAGCAGATTTATCTGGGGCAAGGGTTGCTAAGGCCCAATGTGTAATCCCCATGCTGGGGCCATGACCCCAGGTTGAAACACTGACTAAACCCAAACTCCCTAGGCCTGAGCCTCCTCGCTCTCAACCAGGAGTATCCCTAAAGAACGGGGGGGGGGGTGTGTGGCTCCGCCAGCTGTGGTTCATTATAGTCCAAAGTGAGGGGGGCAGCTGCTCCCTATAAGTTTGGAAAGTCCCACCCCTTGACCCCTCTCCTCAAATGGCAATGGCTCCCTCCACTCCCCCTGCTGCTGGAAACGCCAGTGCTGTCAGGGAGCAGAGCAGTGCCTTAAAAGTTTGCCCCCTGTGCTTAGGGTTGCAGCTTCTCACAGTTTGACCCCAAGACTCCCATTTTGGCCTTTGGGAGTCCCAGGGTAAACTGCACGAGACGGCGGCAAACCTACCTGCGATCGCTGTTTCTGTAGGAATCCCATGGGGCTGAAATTAAAGTAGGGGACCACCGCCTGCACTCCAAACTCAGGGGAAACATGTCCACTCTGTGACCCGGACCCTGTCTTGACACACACACACACACACACACACATTGCAGCTAGACTGCAGCAAAGCAGGGCCCCCCTCCAGGAGTCAGGGTCAGTCCCTCTGGCTTCTGTTAGATTTCAGTGCTGGACTTGGTACCTTCTAGGGATGGGCGAACGCGGTTCGGTAGTTCGGTGTTCGGCCCGAACTCGGCCTGTTCGGACAACCGAACATGAACACGAACACGAACGCACCGAACGGACCGAACACCGAACACCGAAATGACGAACACACCGAACCGAACCGAACACCGAACTACGAAATTGCCGAACACACCGAACGGAACCGAACACCGAACTACGAAATGGCCGAACAGTTCGTTCAATTCGAATCGCGTTCGGTTGTGTTCGGGTGGCTAAAACATGGTCTTCTGTCAGGTCACTGGAAGGCCAAATGTAGCAGGGAGGGGGAAGTCATTTGACTCAGCTAGGAGCAGACTTCCAGGCACCAGGGGTGGAGGGTGGAGAGTGGCTTGGAGTAGCAGCCAGCCTGATGAATCACCATCTCTTTTCGCCTCAGACCACTGGCTTGGCAGTCTATGATTGGCCACGGGCTAGGCTGCACGGAGCCAATGGGGCTGATTTGAGGCGGGCGCAGCAAGAAACAAAACTGTCTGCCTCCCCCCTTCCCAATACCTTCTGAGCTAGTCACTGTTCCTGAGCAGCAGGCGTTTCAGAAGGCTCCCTCACCCAGCATTTTCCAGCTCCCCAATCCATTGCCATCCTCCTCCTATTTCACCCATCCAACCCATCTACCCCCATATTCTCATTTATTTACATTAGCTTTGATAGATTTAGTTGTTATTTTTTGTTTTTATCCCTCCCTGTGTTCAATCTTCAATCTTCCTCCTTCCCTCCCCCCTCCATTGAATATTCCCTCCCCATTCCCTTCCCCTGTTTTTTTGATTCATTAGAGTAGTAGTATATATTATTAATTTATAGATTGATTTAGGTTTCATTTCAGTTTTGTACCCCTCCTTGTCTTGTTTGTGATTGCCCCCCTAACCCCCATCCCATATATTCAATTCATAGGTAGATAGATAGGATTAGGTCGATACATTTTTGTTTGAGTAGTTTAGTTTAAGGTTTACTGATAGAGTGAGTTTACTGTTTTCTGTGATTCAGCTTTAGGGTTTGTTGGAGTTATTCATAGCATTTAGAATACATTTATTAGTTAGGTAGTTAGTTAGTTATTAGTGTAGATATAGAGATATAAATATTTGATAAAAAAATTCAATAAAATTTTTTTAAAAAATTATATATTAAAAAACATTGTTTTTTTCGGGCCGAACGGCCGAACGCGAACGCGCGAACCACCCGAACACCGAACGACCGAACACGAACGCACAACCCGATGGCGAACGAACCGAACGGCCGAACACGAACGTACGACCTGCCCGAACAACCGAACACGAACGGCCGACACACGAACGGCCGAACCGAACGGGCGAACACGAACGCGAGGTACGACCGAACGACCGAACACGAACACACGAACCGAACGCGGCCGAACCGAACGGCCGAACGCGAACGCACGAACCGATCGCGGCCGAACCGAACGGCCGAACACGAACCGCGATCTGTTCGCCCATGCCTAGTACCTTCCCACTTCGATTCTTAATATCCCACCCCCAAGCCCTGCCCTTTCTGCTTTGGTGTCACACCCCACCGCATGGAGCAGGAGTGCCTCTGCTCACAAAGTTATTTCTGTGCCAGGCTTGGGGCTGTGACATTTGCATATGCCAGCCAGCAACTGCATGTGCAGGAGCTATTTGCATCCGGACCTAGGTGCACACTGATGCGTGTAGAGACATTCACTTTGTGATACAGCCAGGATGTTCCATGTACCTTTTGCAAGTCACTGGGCATCATCTCCACCCCCCACCCCCAGCTTTGTGGGAATGAACTGATGCTATTGGAAGGGGGTTCCAACACTGGATTCTGCTGTGGTCTCTATCCTGCTTCAATAAGCTCCAGGCAAGGGTGCAACACACAACCAGGCAGAAGGAGGTGGGCCAAGAACCCCATAGCCGTGCCCTCTAACCCAAACAGTGATGGGCACGGCTGGAGAAGGGATTGGTAGCAGGAAAAAAATGCAATGTGGCCAGATGGCTCAGCAGCACCACAGCCTCTGTCCTATTCTCCACCAGTCCCTAGTATTGATAGCTGGACAGGGCTACAGTTAATTGGGGTATTGATGACTGCAGGGAGCGATGCCCTCTGCCACCAGGTTAATTGAGATATTGATGACTGGTATTTGCAAGGATTGTGTGGCAGGAATTCGAACGGCAACAGAACCCCCAAATGTCTCCTGAATGTCAGCAAAGGCATTCACCTCCTTTCCTCTTGGCAGCAGCAGGCAATAACTGAGCCCCCTTTATTGTCTCTGGGGCTTCAGCTTGCCAGTGCCCCATAAATGAGAGGGTCCTAGTGCACACGAGGAGCAAGAAGCTCACCTTCAGAAAGGCATCACTGATGCCCTTCCAGTTCCCCGCTATTAATAGGGAGCTATTAGTAGAGCAGCTGCTGGAAGGGGCCTCGTGGGAGCCTGTCTTGCCGAAGCCATATGGTACGGGAGCTATTGGTGGGAGGGTGGCGGCTGCAACCAGTTGGCATCTGCCAAAGCGAGACATTCTCAAAAGATTCTTCCTGCTCTGCACCGTATGATAAATGGTGATGGCAGGAGGCTTGGCATTGGCAGGATTCACCTTCACCCCCCACCTCTGTCATTCGGCCTCTGAATTGTCCTCAAAGCAGGTTATTCACTTCCTAGTTTCTTTCTTTATATCTGTTAGCTCAGTGCTCCTGAACAGTTACAAACTAGAGCCTAGAGGCCTGAACTGAACCTGCCAGGACCCAGCTGATCCTATTGGGCCTGGCTTTGATGTCACCTGAGCCCCTTCATTTTGGGTTGAGTACCCCTGTGGGACTCTGTGGTATCATGGATTTTCTAAGCAGAGTGACTACCAAAAAGAATGAGCAGAGAGTCTTACACCCTCATGCCTCTTACAAAGCATTGAGTCAGCAATATTTTGCAAGGGGTGTGGGCATATTAGCAAGGGGAAAGGCAAAACAAGTAGAAAATGTATTATTCACAAGCGATTCCTACATTTGTGGGTAGCCCTGAGTCTAACACATACCACATAGGCCGCCAGCCTATGCTGCCGGTGGCCATGAGGACCGCATAGTAAATTGCCTGCCTGGTGCAAAGGTAGCCAACCTCACATGTCACCTAGACAGAATTGTAGAGATTGCTGAGGTGGAGCCGACTGTTGTGGTACATGTGGGTACCAATGATGTAGGAAGATGTAGGAGGGAGGTTCTAGAGGCAAAATTTAGGCTTCTAGGTGGGAGACTGAAGTCCAGAGCTTCCAGGGTAGCATTCTCAGAAATGCTCCCAGTTCCTCACACAGGACCCCAGAGGCAGGCTGAGCTCCAGAGTCTCAATGCATGGATGAGATGATGGTGCAAGGAAGAGGGCTTTAGATGCATTAGGAACTGGGGAACCTTTTGGGGAAGGGGAGCCTATACCAACGGGATGGGCTCCACCTTAACCAGAATGGAACCCGGTTGCTGGCACTAAAAATTAAAAATGAGTTTGAGTAGTTTTTAAACTAGAATCCAGGGGAAAGTCAACAGGCGTTGAGTGCCTGGCTCAGACGGAGGCATCTCCAAAGGATGCGGTTAATTCAAGGAAATTACAATTAGAGTATCCTCATATAGAGGATATGAAAGAAACTGAAGGAGCCCAGGTGGAAATCAGTATAGAACAGACAAATATAATTGATTCCAAAATACCTGCAACAGTTACTTATAATGAGCAGATTAAGAATAAGAATAAAAAGAACACATTTTATGCAAATGCTGGTCTAAAATGTAGGATGGGAGAATTAGAGTGTATGGCAGTAAATTAAGATCTAAACATAACAGGCATCTCAGAGACCCAGTGGAATGAGGATAACCAATGGGACACTGTAATACCAGAGTACAAAATACATTGAAATGACTGAGTAGATCGGGCTGGTGGTGGGGTGGCGCTATATATTAAAGACAGCACTGAGTCAAGTGGGATTAAAATTTTACAAGAAGTGAACTGTACTCTGGAATCTCTATGGATAGAAATTCCATATGTAATGGGGAAGTGTATACAGTGGGGCTACACTATTGTCCCCCTGACCAGGACGTGAGACTGACTTTGGGTGATTTCAGACATTACGCGGTCCTGATTCACCACAGTGGATTCCCGGCGGGGGTGAACCGAACAACCACCCCCCGTGGTCAAAAAAAGCCCCGAACAGACAGGATGGTACCGGGACCACGGCAGGGAATCAGGTCGGCAGATCACGGGCTGGGGCAGCACAACAGACATGACGC
>QEPC01010836.1:718055-736653 GCA_003113815.1 Sphenodon punctatus | reverse complement strand
GAGAGGAGGTCCAGGCAGCGGGAGTAGACAACACGTTCCAGAAGCTTCGAGGCAAAGGGAAGGAGGGAGACTGGCCGGTAACTAGAGGGGTCAGATGGGTCCAGGGTGGGCTTTTTGAGGATGGGGGAGACAGTGGCATGCTTGAAGGCAGAGGGGCAAATGTTGATAATCTATCAATATTTACCAGTCACATATGCTTTAAAAAATTGAAAGCTAGTCCTAATGAGGAAAACAGGAAAGAGCATAAGCACTGGCAAATCAGATGTAAAATGTTAATAAGGCAGGCCAAGAGAGAATTTGAAGAGAGACTTGCTAAAGAAGCAAAAACGAATATTACAAACTTTTAAAAAGTACATCAAGAAGCAAGAAGTCTGCTATCCAGGGGGAGGGGGGTGCTCAGGGAGAAAAAGGCCACTACAGAAAAACTGAATTAATTCTTTGCTTTCATCTTCACTGCAGAGGATGTTGGGAAGATACCCATGCCAGAAATGTTCTTTGTAGGTGATTAATCGAAAGAGCTGTCACAAATCAACATGACTCTGGAAGAGGTTGTAGAGCAAATTGACAAACTAAATAGTAACAAATCAACAGGACCAGATGATATTCACCCCAGAGATCTGAAGGAACTCATATACGAAATCATAGACCTACTACTGGTAATCTGTAAACTACTGCTAAAATCTGCCACTGTACCCGAGGACTGAAGGGTAGTAAATGTAACACTGATATTTAAAAAGGGTGACAGGGCAATCCTGGAAACTACATATGGGTGAACTGGATGTCTGTGCCAGGCAAAATGGTGGAAATTATTATTAAGAACAGAATTACTAGGCATATAGTCTACATCGATTTTGCAAAGGGAAGTCATGCTTCACTAATCTATTGGAATTTTTTGAGGGAGTAAATAAGCATGTGGATAGGGGTGAGCCAGTCAATGAAGTGTATCTGGATTTTCAGAAAGCATTTGATAAGGTCCCTCATGAGAGACTCTTGAGGAAATTAAGAAGTCATGGGATAGAAGGCATTGTCCTATTGTGGACTGGTAACTGGTTAAATGATAGGAAACAAAGATTAGGACTAATGGTCAGTTTTCACAATGGAGAGAGGTAAATAATGGAGTGCCCCAGGGATCTGTACTGGGACCGGTGTTGTTTCCCTTTCCAAGATTAATGATCTGGGAAAGGGAGTAAAGATTAAGAATGAGGTAATCAAATTTGCAGATGACACAAAAGTTATTCAAGGTAGTTAAAACCCAAGTGGACTGTGAAGAACTGCAGGAGGATCTTGCAAGACTGAGTAACTGGGCAACTAAATAGCAGATGAAATTTAACGTGGACAAGTAGAAAGTGATGCACGTAGGGAAAAATAACCCAAACGATCTGTACACAAAGTAGGAGTTACCACTCAGGAAAAGGATCTTGGAGTCATTGTGGACAATACCTTGAAATCCTCAGCTCAGTGTGATGTGGCCATCAAAAAGCAAACAGAATGTTAGGAATCATTCAGAAAGGGATAGAGAATAAAACTGAAAATATCATAATGCCTCTTTGTAAATCTGTGGTGTGACTGCACCTTGAATATTGTATGCAGTAACAGTTCTGGTTGTCCCATCTCAAAGAAGATATAGTAGAAACTTCAAAGGTACAGAGAAGGGTAACAAAAAATGATAATGGGTATGGAACAGCTCCCATATGAAGAGAGGCTTGATAGGTTGGAGCTCTTCAGTTTGGAGAAGACAACTAGGGCCGCTTTCAGACATCCCCCCCCTCCTCCCCCCGCACGTGCATGTTTGGGCTGCGGGGTGGAATGCACAGCCCGAATGTGCGCAGGGATCAGCTGATCTGAAAGGGCCCTCCCCCCCAGTGCAGCTTTACTGGCAGAGACGCGCGGGATGCGGAGCTCGATTTCCTGCTCTGCATCCCGTGCGTCTCTGCCTGCAAAGCTGCGTGGGGGGCCCTTTCAGACCAGCCGATCCCCGCGCATATTTGGGCTGCGCATTCCCCCCGCAGCCCAAATATGCACCGGGGGTGGGGGGCATGTCTGAAAGTGGCCTAAGAGGGGATATGATAGAAGTTTATAAAATCATGAGTGGTGTGGAATAAGTAAATAGGAAGTGGTTATTTACCCTCTCAAATAGTACTAAAACTAGGTACTATTAGCCATGAAACTAACAAGTAGCAGATTTAAAACAAATAAAAGAAAGTTGTTGTTTTTTTCACTCAATGCACAATTAAGTTGTGGAATTTGTTGCCAGACGATGTGGTCAGGGCCAGTAGTATAGCTAGGTTTTAAAATGGATTGGACAAGTTTCTGGAGGATTGGTCCATTAGCAGCTATTAACCAGGTAGGTTTGGGGGAACGTAACCTCTTACTGTTGGGAGCTGGGAGTGAACAAAAGATCACCCCATTGTGACCTAGTGGGTACTTCTTCTAAGCAACTGAGATTGGCCACTGTCGGAGACAGGTGTTTGGCTCAATGGTCCATTGGTCTGACCCAATATGGCACTACTTACGTTCTTAATTATGTTGCCCATTTTGGATTTAAAATGGGGAGTGTGTGTGTGTTTTCTCTAGGACTGAAACTCGATTTTGACTTTTTCTCAGTTATCGCTGAGAATTGCGATTCTCGTCTCGTTTTAAACGAGAAACGATAACCAAGAAAATTGACAATTTTCAGTCAAGAATCTTTTCTCAAATTTCAGCTTAGGCATTTACCATTTGCCGAATTGTCATTTACCATTGGATTGCCGGTTACCAAGTTACCGTTTACCGGGTTGTTGGTTATCATTTACTGGGGTTGTTGTTTACTGGGTTGCCTGTGAGCCAAATCCAATAACCAATAAGAATGAATGACATTTATTGCGGCATTCAGCTTCCGCTGTAGCCAATAAGAGATAATAATACAAAATATTACAACCAAATAAAACACAAATATAAACATAACGGAAATACAATGCATAAAAGTAACACATGGACAGAAAAAATAAAAAGTATAAAAAACAATGCATAAATTGGAGGGGAGAGTAAATCACACACAACCCCAGCAACAATGATAGCGACAACACTCCATGAGAGTATAAAACCACGGACAAATGTCCAAAACAACATAAGTTGCAGTCAGCCTAACAGGGCAGATCTCTATGGACAAGTTCACTCAACCCAATTCGCCCACTCCCTCATAGCAAGCAGCGCAAATGTAGCCACCGCATGGGTAGTTTCAATCTCCGACGAGGCCAGTAGTTTTACAATTCTATTAGGGGTAGAATTATATAAATATGACTCCAAAAGAGGTTCAAGCCAAATGGCTCTAATACTTTTGTACAAAGTACAGCTGAAGAGAGAGTGGGACAAATCTTCCACCTCTAAACTGTGGCAAGGACAAGTCCGAAGTTCACGTGCAACAGCCACGTATCTTCCCTCTATAACCAATGAGGGGAGTAAGTGGACGCATAGGCAAGTGAAAGCTCTACGCAAAGCAGGGCTAGGCAATTTATCCAAATAGGCTTCAATTTTATGAGTAGTTTTCAAAAGGCAGTAATGAGGGGAAACCTTCCAGGTAGAGAGCTTAGCTATGTCATCTTGCCTTGATATATCCAACACCCTCTGCTGAATCAAAGACTTCTGATGTAAATAAGTTTTGTCATAAAAAAAAGAAAAAGAGAAGCCTAGCTTCCTTAAGTGGGAGGATATCCAGGAAAGCCAAGGATAATTCCCCACTCCTTCGTACTCCAGTTCCCCTTTCAAGCATAGAGCTCCCAGGGAACTGCTGTCCTGGTGGAATAACTTGGACCAAAATCTAAGAGCTTGTAGCTGGCATAGACTAGTGATGGTCACCGTCTCCATCTCCGCATGTACTACAGCAGCAGGGATACCCTGCGGCACTCTTAACAAACCTCTTAAAAACTTATTCTGGGCCCTGGGGCACTTCGAGGAACCGAGTATCCTCATCCGGAGTTATGTCTGCTCCAAAAGTTAGTAAAGATTGGACCTTTGCCCTATATACTTCCAAGCTTGTCGAGATGTCAATCCCCGGGGAGCCCAATGCTAACCACAGAACCCCTTTAGCCACGGCATTGGCCATAAGAGCTAGACACTTCCTATGCTTATTCCATGTGCCACTGTTAGAGAAGACAACCCCCAGATACACATAAGAATCAGCCTGACTAAGGGTATCTTCCCCAACGGGCCACAAATAAGTGGACCTCTTTGCTTTCCCCAAGACCATCACCTGGGATTTGAGCGGGTTAATGGTTAACTCGTTCAAAGAGCTATAATCCGCCAGGAGCCCCAACTGCTGCAAAAGACCTTTCTTTGTTTGAGCCACAAGGAACAAGTCATCGGCATACATCAAAATATTGAAGTACTTGTCCTGAACCCTCACGGAATGGGCATGTTCAGAGGAACGGCACTGGAGTAAGTCAATGAGGTAAAGATTAAAAAACAGGGGAGCCAGGACGCATCCTTGCCTGACTCCCCTTACAACAGCAAATGATCGAGTCAGTCTACCCTCAGAACCCGCTCTGACACAAGCTGAGTTGTTCGAGTGCACATAGATAAGTAAGGAAAGCAAATATTCATCTATACCCCAATTCAGGAGTTTCCTCAACAGCCTGGGACGAGAAACAGAGTCAAATGCTTTATGATAATCAATAAAAGCTAAAAAAAGAGACCCCGAATGAATTAAAGTATATTTGGCGCAACACAAAAAGGTTGTCCATAATAGACATATTCTTCCTAAAGTCCGCCTGTTCTTGGGGAATTAATTTCCGTTCATAGGCCCTGGTTTCAAGGTGTTTAGGTAGAAACTTAGAATACAACTTCCCAATAATTGGGAGTAGACTTAGGGGGCGATAGCAGCATGGGTCCAAGGGATTCCCTTTCTTGAAGATGGGGACAATTACAGAGGCACCCAACCCACAGGGATATGGTGAAACAAATTAATACATGAAAAATATTTGGCCAATAAGTTGGCCCACCAAGTGAGGTAGATGCGCAAAGCCTCTGCAACAATAAAGTCTCCACCCGGTGCCTTGTTGCACTTCAAAGTATCAATTGCCACAAGCACCTCTGACAGATCGACCCTAAAACCAACAGGCAATTCCTTATAGGGCTGCAGAGAGATGACCAATTCAGAGATATCCATCTCTGACATCTCTGAACTGGCACTAAAAAGATTTTGGGAAAATAATAACCCACCTCTTGTCATCTATTTGGGTTTGCCTCGAATCAAAAGGAGCAGAGCTCTTCTTGTTGACCAAAGCCCCAAACGTTTTGGCGTCCTTGGTCTGAGCAGCAACCTTGAGCCTTGCCCAGAGCCATTTTGTATCTTCCAGATTCTTAGCTGCAATCAGCGCTCTATATCTACCTTTAGCTTCGCGTAATTGAAGGGAAAATCTCTCAGCTGGAACATCGACCCATAAGTGTTTTGCATGCGCCAACGCCTGCTTCGTCGCCCTACATTCATGGTCAAACCATCCCGAGCCCCTAGGTTTCCAAGATTTACTAGAACAGGAAAATACCTGGGAACTCAAGATGGAGATAATGTTATTATAAAGCTGGTCAAGCACCCCAGTATCTTGGACATTCTCCCTCAAGAATGTGCAGTACAAAGTGGATAACTCCTGTCCAACCAGGAGATCGTACACCTGGATAAACACACTAGAATTCCACTTAACACGGATCTTATGTCCCCCTAGCTTAGAAAGATCCCTTCGGGCAGTGGGAGTGGCAAAGGCAGCAGGTTTACCAAGTCCAATGATTGATACCGATAGGGCCCAGTGATCACTTTCTACCTGGGGGATCAGCGCAAAGTCTGTAAAATTAGCCCTTTGTGAGATACGAATAACTACATAGTCAATTATACTTCTCCCATTAAAGTTGAGAAAGGAAAAATCCCCCTCTGGATCCGACGCTCCCGACCCATTAAGAACCATTAAGCAATATGACTGCAGCAACTCAAACATAAATACCCCTGCCTCGTTACCCTCCAGATCTCTTGATCTCCTATTCGACACCTGGTCAAATCCATCTGTAGGCCAGTTGGAGTCTATGGCACAAAAAGCACCCAACCTAGCATTCCAGTCCCCGGCCACTACCAAAAGGGCATCGGGAAATCGTTCGTCCAAATCATCAAGTAGGTCACCCAATAAATTCCAAACATCCACTTTGTAATATCTAGACATAGTGGGCAGAATATAAAGATTAACAAGAAGCAGGGGAGGATTACCTGGTGAGGTCCACAGGCCTACAAAAAAATTCCCGCGTGCCTGGGGAATAATTCTAAAGGAACCATCCAAAGATTCAGAAACAAGAAACGCAAGACCCCCTGAGCATCCCCCCTAAAGCTGTCCTTAATTCCTGGCAAAAAAAAAACCTGGAAGCCCTGGACCAGAAACACCTCATTCGTTCTCAACCATGTTTCCTGAAACAGGATGTGATCGAAATCTTTAAGAAAGGAGATCAAATCAGGGTCTGGTCCCTTGGCCTTACATCCAGAGAGGTTCCAGGAAAGTAATTTTAGGAGTCTGCCCTGGCAGGGAGGCGTAAGGGAAGAAACGAATTCAAATTCCGCCCTAGAAAAAGGACAGGAAATAACACCCAAGTGCTGCTTAAGCACAACCCCAGGCTCAGTGGGATAAACTAGCCCGCTTCCCCCTGCACTGAGCCCACTGGGCAAAACCCTATGTCAGACTGGGGGAAACTGGACCGGAGGGTTGCTCGCAGAAGTGGGGGAGACACGCGGGAAATAATCAAACATAGCTGCTTGCAGCGAGGGGCATTTACTACTGGATGACTGACTGCTGGGATGTATTCTCCACTGTAGGCAAGGATGCTGCTGGCCAAGGGGAGTCTGGGATGTAATGCCACGATCCAGTCGAAGCCTTCTCTGGGTTGAGAGGCTCTCTCCTGACCTCTGAACAAATCTGAGGAATTACAGCCGAAACACCTATGTCCAAGGCCGGACATTCGGCAGAGGACACGTCCAAAGAAATCATTGGCCTAGGACCTGAGTGACAATCGACAAGTTGACCCTCAGCCGTAGCAATCTGCCCTTTGGCATGCAAAACAAAGGAATCAGGACTAACTAAAACCAGATCCTGCTGCGGGGCAGATTACAAACCAGCAGAGGAATAAGCAGAGGAATGTAGGGTTTAGCCCTGCTCTATTGGAATCAGTCAACGGAAGGGGTTCAATCAACCCAAGGGGCAAATGACGCTTCCCAATATCAGTAAGTACTGGAGCATCAGTCATCCCAATAGAGTACTCACGGGATAGAATATCATTGTCAGAGGCCTGACTAACTGGGTGTGGAGGGGCATTGGTATCCATTGCCTCCTCACACTGAATCTTGGGAGATACTGATATCAAGGGAGTAGTCGGCCCAACTACCCTGGGCCCCAAGCTTACACAATTGGGGGAGGAGAGCACGACAGTTGACCCTATATCCTCCCTTCCCCTCTTCTCAAACGGCTGCCGATAACTAAAAACTCTGTCTATTGATATGCCCTTAGAGAGTAAATATTTACACGCCAGGAACAGTTTAGAGACCCATTAATTGGACTGGAAAAAAACTCTGAGGCACACTCCCATTCTGGGGTGGTGCAAAGTACACACAGAGTCAATATCAATAATATCCTTACTGCAGCCAAATAGACATCCCAGATAGTTAGACACATCATCAAGGGATTCCCAACGGGGGAAGATGCCCGAGGCTAATGGTTTGGCCTGAAGCCAAATAGCCTCTCTCCTCAGATATAGGGTCCTGGATCTTTTGGGGGCAGGAGCAGAGCGGGCACTATCCCGGATAAAAGACCTCCTATTATTGGCCTGCAAGGGGATATCTGGCAAAGCAACCTGGGAGTTTGTAGTATCCCTATGTAATCCCCCACCCTCCTGGATAGAATCCAACTTGACTAAAAGATCGTTCCGCTTGGATCTAATCCATAGTAGGGAATCACTAATGTCTGACACATGGCCAAATAGTAAAGAAATAGTTTTGGCAATAAGGAAACATTGGGCACGAGGAGAGTTGCCCATTAAGAGATTATTCTGCAACTCTGCCGCTAGCACAAAACTAGGGGCGTGCCACTCCTGGCTATCCCCAAAGAGGGGGTGAGGAGATGTAAAGGGTCGGGAGACAGCTCTCTTCTGTCTTCCAGCCTCTTCAATAGATGAACTCATCCTCGGGCAGACTGAAGTTCCTACTGCGGGGGGCCTATCCACTGCTGCATCCAACTTTGGGAGCTTCTGACTAGGTGACTCCGGGAGTCACAGAGGCGATATCTTTTCTTCTGCATGTTTTCAAAAGCACGCCCAGCCAGAAAGCAGCGTCCCAAAACAATCCAACTAATATGACCTAGCACGGCTGGTGCCTAAGGCCGTGCACACAAGGGCGCGCCCTTGCACGTGCAGCCCATAGGCACGCATGCCAGGGGCCGCGCATGGCTTTGAGTTCTGCAGAGGGGGTGCGGTTTGCCTATAGCCAATCAGCAACATGCTCCTCCAGGGGCTCCCTTAATTAAGTTCAGCTGCTCGAGTTCGCTTGCCCGTTCCCTCGTTCTCGGGCCCGGGGGAGGAGGCGCACAGACACCAGGCAGCTTGGCTTCAGCGATATCTGCCCCAGAATAACTCTCCCCACACTGGCCCCTCACAAGTCCCACCAATAACCAATAACCATGGTAAATGGCAAATCATAGTACTAACTGGTAAACATGGCACACAGTAAACCACGATACCAATACAACCAATAAACGGCAAAAACCATAGTAACCGGTAAACACGACAAACAGTAAATTGCGGTAACCGATAAATCGAGTTTCCTTCGAGATCTCATTTCAGCACTAGAAGGGAGCCAGCATTTCCTAACAATAGGTGTGTGCCTGAAGGGGAGATAGGGACCATTTTGTAGCAGGAAAAACCCATTGACTTATTTTGAACATTGACACCCTCCCTAAGGAAACCAGGCTCCATTAGTCTGTGTCAGGTGCCCGGGCCAAGGCACAGAGAGTCACACAGGATCAGGGCCAGGCACCTTAGGTGGGATCAGGATCTCAGTTTGGGTACATTGGTGCAGGATCAGGTTCATAAGAAACATGTACAGGGACAAGGGGTACAGGGACCATCACCAAGGACCAAAACATGGACATGGGGGACATAAAGGCAAAGTTCAAGAGCAGGGAGACCACACTCTCCCAGGCGGGGGGACGGGACCTGCAAGGTCCAAGCAGGGGTTCAGGCACAAGGTGCAGATCAGATCAGATGGGGGATTCAGGCATGGGATCCAAATCAGGCAGGCAGGATCGCTAAACCAATGTACCAATTCACGCCATTTACCATATTACCTCATTGCTGTTTTACTGTCTGTTCCAAGATTGCTGACTAATTTCATTTGCCCATAATTCCTTTCACGTTTACGCCTCACACACCCTGGACCCTGGTTTCAAGGATGCCTGATTTAAATCTGTTTGATGCAGCCTTGCTATCGGTTCAGAAGTAGAACTAGAAAAGGTAAAGAGAAGGGTATCAGAAAGAAAAATGTACTGAACAGCTTCAAGGAGAGGTTTGCTAGGTATGGGGTCTTCAGCTTGGAGAAGGGAATAGGAGATGGGATATGATAGAAGCTTACAAAATCATGAATGGTGGGGAACAAGTAACTAGGAAGCTGTTATTTACTTTCTCAAATAATACTAGAACTAGGGGACATTCCATGATAACTGGCAGCATATTTAAAAGAAACAAAAGGAGGTACTTTTTCACTCAACATACAATTAACTTGTAGAACTTGTTGCCAGAGATGTTCTGAAGGCAAGTAGCATAAATGGTTTAGCTGGTTTTAAACAGGGATTGGATAAGTTCTTGGAGGATAGGTCCCTATGGTTCTTTTCACATGAGAGGTACCCACTCATGAACACCCAGAAACCTGGGTGTTCATGAGTGAGAGAGCCCCATGTGAAGGACACAGTGCGCACGTGAGTGGGGATGTGTTCGCGCTCCCGCCTAACACGGATCACTACGCACCCCCACTCATCAACATGCATGGAGCAACCAGGAAAAATGGCGGTTCCTCCATGCATGTTGATGAGTGTGGGGTGTGTGGGGATGTGTGTGAGCCCGTATGCACTCCCTGCACATGCACCACACATGCACCAGCATGACCATGGACACCCCCACCCTCCTATGGGGGCCATGTAAAATTGGCCTAAATAGCTATTGGTCAAGTTCATTGGTGGATGCACCCTCTGACTGTTGGGGACCAGGAGAGAACAGCAGGGAATGTGTCATTCCATTATAACCTGTTGTGTACTTCAGTGAAATCCTGGCTCTTTCCTGGTCAGGAGAACTCAACGTACTGGGTGATTGTTAATCTTTTCCCCAGGACTTCACGTGTGGAGTCCTGCAAGGTTCCATCTTATCCCCTCTCTTGTTCAACGTGTATATGCAGTTTGTGGGGGAGGTCGTCTGAGGGTTCGGTGTAAGGTGTCATCAATATGCTGATGACACCCAACTGTACCTCTCCTTTTCATCAGACCCAGGCCTTGAAGTCTTGGTGCTTACCCAGTGTTTGTCAGCTGTGGGGGACTGGATGAGGGTCAGTCACTTGAAGTTGAATCCCGACAAGACGGAGGTGAATGTTGTGGGGAAAGCCATGGGAGTGATGACCCCTTGTCTCAGGTCTGTAGTCTGGGGGTGCTCCTAGACCCACAGCTCTGCCTGGATGTCCAGGCGGAGGCTGTGTCGAAGGGCGCATTTCGCCAATTACATCTGGTGCGACAGCTTAAGCCATATGTCTCAGACATGGACCTCGCCACTATTATCCATGCTTTTATTACCTCAAGATTGGATTACTGTAACGCGCTCTATGTGGGGCTACCCTTGGTGATGGTCCGGAGACTGCAGCTGGTGCAGAATGCGGCATCTCGTCTCCTTAGGGGGACATTACACCAGTGCTCTGTGCACTGCACTGGCTGCCGATAGTCTTCTGGGTCCAATTCAAGGTGTTGGTTTTGACCTTTAAAGCCCTAAACAGCCTGGACCCCCGCTTATCTGCAGGACCACCTCACCCTCTAGATCCTGGATTGGCCTCTGCGGTCGGCAGGGAGCGCCCTCCTTGAGGTCCCCCGGGTTTCGTGGGTGTTGACTATGAGGAGGGCATTCTCGGTAGCCGCACTACGGCTGTGGAACTCCCTCCCATCGGAGGTCCGCCTGTCCTTAGACCTCTCCTCTTTCCATATAGACAGTGTAAGACCTGGCTGGTCCACCAGGCCTCTGGTGAGAGAGATGGGTGATGGGTGGGGGGTTGGGTTAGGGATGGGAATTTTTGTCTTATCTGCCAGGTCTTATTTTAATGTTTAATGGGTTTATTTGTTTTATTGTAGTGAATTATTTTAAGATGTTGTTATCTGCCCCGAGATGCATAAACAGGAGGGGGCGGCATAAAAATATGATAGATAAATAAATAAATAAATAAATTAAGGTAGCCACTGTCCGAGACTGGATGCTGCGTACTTTATGAACTTTGGGTGCTGGATGCTGCTGGATTTGATGGACCATTTGTCTGACCCAGTGTGATACTTCTTACTTTCTTATGGGCAGGGACCGTTTCTATCTTATTCTTTGTAAAGTGCCAGGTACATCGCTGGTGCTATATAAATGTTTATAATAAAATAAATTATTAATAATAATAATAATAATAATAATAATCTTGCTTTTAAGAAGAACCTCAAGACACTTATAGTTGAAAGGTGCTTTTAAGAATGTCGCTGATGTTGTTTTTCCCCTCTCATTCACTGTTTTGGTTTGTTGTTTTAATTGGTCTTAAAAGATATTAATTGGTATTTATTTATTTATTTTTATACAGAAATTTGTATCCCGTATCCTCCTGCACACTGGCAGCTCGGAGCAGCACGCAACATAAAAACAGCAATAAAACCGTCTAAAATACATAAAATATACATCATAAAATTTGGCAGCAGTTAAGGCAAAATAAAACCCTCTCCCCACCCCCTCCCTGAAGGCCCGTCGGAACAACCTGGTCTTACAACAACTACGGAAAGAGGGGAGGTCCAGGGACAGATGGGCCTCCAACGGGAGGGAGTTCCACAGCCGAGGTGTGGCCACTGAAAATGCCCTCTCTGCTGCCGCCATCCAGCATACCCGGGGGACTTCGAGTCTGGCACCCCCGGCTGACCGCAAAGGCCACAAAATGGCCCGGGGCCTGAGGAGGTCTCACAGGTAAGCAGTACCCAAGACATTTAGGGCTTTATAGGTCATAACCAACAGCTTGAATTGGGCCCAAAGACAATAGGCAGCCAGTGCAGAGTACAAAGCACTGGTGTAATGTGCTCAGAGCATCCCGTCCCCGTTAGGAGAAGAGCCGCCACATTCTGCACCAGTTGCAACCTCTGCACCATTGTCAAAGGTAGCCCCACGTAGAGCATGTTACAGTAGTCCAGTCAAGAGGTAATGAAAGCATGGATGATGGTGGCCAGATCTGAGCTCGAGACATACGACTGCAGCCGTCGCACCAGATGTAATTGATGAAATGCTCCCCTCGCCGCAGCCTCCACCTGACAATCCAGGCGGAGCTGCGGGTCGAGGAGCACCCCAGACTATGAACCTGAGCAGCCAGGGAGGGGCAGACCCCGCCGATGATGGGAGCCACCACCCCCCAGCCATACCCACCAACATCGTCTCCATCTTAAATGTGTTATTAATGGCATTTATGTATTTGCATTTTTATTGTTCTTCAGTGCCCCGAGTGCTTTGGTGGGGCACAATTATTGTTGTTATTATTCCCTTGAAGCCACTTCTTTTCACATGGAAATAAATTTATAAATCTGATAAAAATTGACACACTTCAGTTCCCATTCTTGGCTTTCCTGAGTTTGGTGAAGTATCACAGTACCAAATAGCTGAAGTGGCAAATTACCAAATAGCTGATATAATGAATTTTGTGAGCTTCTCAAGGCCTATGAATCCAAATCCAGGTGTTCTATAACATAAATGAACTCTGCACCCAAATTAAATCTTCAAATGCAGTGTGGCCAATTAATCCCAGTTCTAATTCCCAGGCACCTTACAAATCCAGTGGGGGCTGGAGGTGCCATCCATTCTCTAAAGGTCAATGCCATTCACATCCATCTTTCCTGAGCTCCATACGGGTCATCTCGGTCGCATGTTTTCATGCCAGAATGAGCCCAGCTCGCTTTGAAGAATCACTGAGACAGGAAGATTCCCAGAGTCCTGGCAACCTTTTCTGGGAGTTTCACCATTACAGTGAAACAAATTAAAAAGCAATTTGTCAACACATCATTCATAACCAACCAACAAAGGGGAAAACACAAGACTTGATTTGAGATTCAATCTCTCCTAATTCAGGGGGAAAGTCTCTTATTTGAGTGTCTTTGGTCCACGTTTCTTTTGGTCCACAAAAAGCACCTGATCCATGCAATTCCTTTGGCACCAATAGGGTTGTCAGGCGGGGTATGTAATTCAGCTCAATGGGCGTTTTCAGAAGGCAAGAAATGGGTTGGAGCCCTGGAACAGGCACGTGGGTGAACCAAACTGGGACTGTGCGCACCCACGGGTTTGCCTGCCTGCCTTCAGACAGACAGCCCGGCATGTGAGTGAACCAAGCACACAGGCAGCAAAAAACACACTTTCCCCCTGATCCAGAAAAGCCCTGGCTTGGGAACACACAGACAGGCGAGCCAACCCCGTGCCCCACGGTTTGGTCTGGGAACCATGGCAATGGGACATGGCAGCAACAGCTGCTATGGCCATTTAGTTCGCCAGCATCTATGATCCGGGCATGACCATGGTGGGCCAGGGCTTGCGGGTCCGTTTAGATGGACAGGGGTTTTGTGTTTCCCTGTTCCTGCAGGTTTGGCCAGCTCCCTTGGCAAGGTGGGCTCCAGGATCTTGCAGAGCGCCTCCTGCAGGGCTGCCTTGGAGCAGCCACCGCCTGCTCCGCTTTGTACCTCTCTGGCAGTCGCTCTTCAAACTGACAGGTCAGCCCAGGGGTGAAGTGGGCCAAAGCAGAGCTGCGGTCTGTCCATTTCCACCCATTGAGTGTCTTGAGACGGACGCAGGGGTGCTCAACCTGGGAGCAAATCCAGGGGTGAAGAAGTCCTGTGTCTGTCCGCTTGCAGCCGTGCCTGGGTCCATTCTGCAGGACACTGCTGTCTGTCTACAACTGGCCATGACTCCACCAAAATGGTCTTTAGCCTTTGCTTGCACCAGTGCTACAGACAGGACACAACAAACCTACATGGGGCTATGGCCATCTCCAGAGGGTGTCTAGGGAATCCATGAGAAATTCTGAGTGCGCAATGAGCAGGGATTTTTACCGCAGGTGACCACATAATGGTGTGGGTGGGGCTGAATTTTTTCACATGGAAATAAATTTGATAAAAATTGGCATATTACATTCCCCCCCCTCCCCCATCCCTCCAAAGAATGTGGAGAGGAAGGAAGGGTTTGACTAGTTTTCTTGGTTTAAAATATTGTCAATTGTTAGTGAAGGCTTTATCATTTCCATTCAAATTTTGGTTGCAAAATTCTTTTTTTTTTTTTTTTAAATCATGTTTCAGGGCACACTTCAGTTACTGAAAACTGACAAAGTTCAGGTTTTGACCTCTGGAGGTTTCTTTTGTTGTTTTGTTTTGTTTTTATAAAAAATTGAAAAATTGGTCAGTCACCATGAAAATGTGAAAAATGATGAACAACTAAAGCTGTTTCCAGAGTGGTTCGGGTTCAGGGTGAATTGAAAAGATTTCTTCGGACTTAAAAAAAGAATCATGAACTAAAAAAAAGTTCTTAGGACTGGTCTTTACATACGCCAGGAATCAGGGGCAATAAATAAGGGGAAATGAAGACAGTTGGGAGGATGGAAGAGGAAGAAAACAAATAATACCCAAATGCAAAGGAGGACTGTATACAGAGATCATTTTCCACTTAGCAGTGAGTCACCCCTGGAAGGGACCAAGACAAAGAGATATGGCAAGTGTGTGGCCCAGTCCCACCACTAGAGGGGGTCAGAGTGCCACAATTTCTGCATGCCCCATCCCCCCACTAGGGGGGGACAGAATACCATAGCCTCTGTGTGGCCTGGCACTACCACTAGAGGGGGACACACCCACTCTGAATGCATACTTCTCCATTATACCTTAGAGCCACATGGCATCCTGTGATTGGAGAAGGGACTCAGGCTTAGTTGCATAGCAAAGATGGCTCCTTGCCCACCTAGTTCTTCAGAGAGGCTTGAATTGTGGGCCCATTGTATTCCAGTCGCTTGGAAACTGACAGGTAAATGAAAAGGAGCCAGCATGAGTTATTTCTCTAAAAGCTTCTGATTTTTGAAGCTTATCCCATGAATTTTCAAGGACCTGAGCCAAGACAAACAAGTGCAGGGGGCTTGCAACGCTAAAACCCAGCTCATCATTGTGAATGGTTTGATGGCTTGGAAAGCTGGAGCGGTTTTTTTGCAGCTCCCAGTGTCTTTTGGAGGGTTCTTTCCTCATGCAAGGGCTGAGGGAAGCCAAGTCTTTTAACCCCCTCTTCTCCTGTTTGCAGTATTAAGCGCTCAGGATGCATGTCCTTGCATGGAGTTGCTTTCGCCTTTGATCTCCAGGCTGAAGGATTCATTAGCTCGGCTGGCAATTAGGCAGAGCTTAGCTAGGCACCTACCTGTGGGCAGCTGGTAATTGGAAGAGAAGCTTTGAACTTACTGAACTGTTATCTCATGGCCAGGGTTGTTAAGCAGGTGCCTGTGCAATTTGAAAGCAAACACCTGCCCCAAAATACATACCTGTTTCCTGCTTGTTCGGCTGCCCCAATGCACTCATCCCTGGGAACAATGTACCTCATCTTCATGCCTTTTATCCTCTCCTCTCTTTTGAAGTGAGATTAGAGTCAGAGAGAACGGGTGAAAGTCACTCCAGTCAAAGAGATCCTAATTGGGTATGAATCCAGCTCTGAAGACCAAAGGGCAAGAGGTCTCCATTGTGTTTGTACCATCAGCCAGGCTAAGTGGAGCACTATGCACTGCAGACACTCCTTGGCTTTCAAGCCTGAAAGGGCCAGTAAAATCAACTAGTCTGGTGTCCTGTGGAGCCCAGGGAAATTGAATTTTCCCAGGTATCATTAGATCAATCCCATTACAGCTTGGCTGAAGAGGCTCTTTGGAAAAGAAATCTATCTTGATCTAGAGATGGGATATGATGGGGAATCCAGTCTCCGACTGTGCCAGTAGCTAACTGTCCACACCATGAAAAGTAAGGGCTTCCTTGTGTGGGTTTGGAACCGAACCAGCAGAGCTGAAATGAGTACCTGACAAAAGGTAAATCTGTTGACTATACCCTGCCTGAACCAAAGATGCTGATTTGGTAATTACTAATATCCATTTGCACTCCATTGGGTATCGGTCTTGGTTACTGGGCGAGGGGGTTTGACTTGGTTATTTTGGCAGCTTGGTCATTTCGGTATTTTGGTTTTGTCATTTTAACAGTATTGGCATTATTGTGCATGCACAATTTACAAAAACGATGTAACCAAAATACAGGAATGACTTGAAAAACCCAAACCCCAGCACTGAAATGGAATATCTGAAAAATTATGTTAAATTACCACTTCAGACATGGATATTATTTGGGTACTCAAAGGGCTGCCCCAAAATGTGAATAATATCCACAAAAATAGACAAGAGCCCTGAAATAATAAACCTTCTACCTATTTCAGCAACTTAGATGTAGGGCTGAAAAGGTAAGCTGCTGCGGTAGCTTTTTCCAATGGAAAAGACTCTTCTGCAATGAGCGGCACGGTGTGATAGAGACTACTTTCATTCCACTACTTCCACTGTTCCTCTACTTTCATTCCGCCGCTTCCGCCAGCTGCGAAAATAGCAGAACAATGTTTGTTCCGACAGTTTCCGAATTAGTGGAATGCCGGAGGAATGCCGGCAGAAAAGCTGTGGAAAGTCATGGGCAATTCCAAAATGGCGGAATGAAATAGTAGAGCGGAAAAAGGAGTTGCTGCTCTAGCCCTGCCCAGCCAATGGTTCTTGTTCTGCCTTCCGTTACCCAGGCCTCTTTGCACCCAGTAACTTGCCCAAGAAAGCTCTTCTCTGTCATCAAATCACCAGTCAGTTTCTTTCTGATCAACTAATCACAGAGCTCCTTACCAGAACGAAAGGTCAGCCTGCAGAAAGGGTAATGCACACCAAGACAGCCACGCTGAGGACAGAGGGAGGCTTCACTGGGCCACATTCTCTACCTCAGGCCTCCCAGCAAGCAGTTCTATGAGGTGTGCCATTAAGGAGTCAGGCCCACAGGCTAATCCCAGGGAGCATGCTGGGAACTAGCGTGAGGGAGGTCAGGTGCTGAAACACATGACCCAGAGGCAGCCAGTCATGGCCAGACCCCACTATCTCCTCTGATCCTATGGATGCCTATACATCTATAAGGGGCCCCCAGCCACCATAGGCAGCTGCGTGGAACTCTGCTTCCGGTTCCTGGCCTTGTCTTGGTCTCCATTTCTGCTCTTGTTCTCTTGCCTCCTGAGTCCCGCCCTGATCCTGACCTTCCATTTCTGGCCCCAATTCTCACTCCACCTTGGCACTGATCTCTGTTTCTGACATCTGCCTGTGTCCTGGACAACCCCCCACCTCCCTGACACCCAGGAACTATCTTAGGCCATGATTCAAACCACCTAATCCAGTGTATGATGTTTGTGGATCGCAGCAACTTTAATGCTTTATTAATCTGGCCTTTGTCCTCCTGAGCCTCAGCTGCCCATCTGCAGCAAAGAGATAACAGCTCTGCCCTGCCTGCCAGGTGGCTATGAGGAGAAGTTGCCTGTCAGGCGCTGCAGTGTCGGGCAATGTAGACGCACCGTAACTAACCAGACAGATTAGAGTAGCGGGGACGTGGGTCAGAGTGCCGCTCAGGGACTGCGTGCGAGCAGCTTACCATGGAATCACAGCACCTACGGCTGCTCGATGACCCCGTGGCCGGTGTGAAGACACCTGCTCCAGGCGAACAAGGAGACATGTCCTCACCAGCACCTTCTGACTAGCTAATGGTGCTAGGGAAAGGTACAGCAAAATACGCCCTCTCAAAGAGCAATTTGGGGGCAGGGATGAATTGGAAGAGCATGGGCCCTCCCACCTGCAGGGAGAGAGCATTCCCTGTACTGCGTGGAACTGGACGGTGCAGGTGCCATGTCGTCCTCTCCTAGATACAGTTGAGCCGAGCTGATTCTGTGTACCATGGACACCTGCTGCTAGCAGTGGAGGAAAGAGAACTCAAAGGAGTGGTGGGGAACCTTCTCCCCAGTACTAGGGATGGGCGAACGCGGTTCTGAAGTTCGGAGTTCGGCCCGAACTCGAACTGTTCAGACGACCGAACTCGAACCCGAACCCGAACGCAAACATACCGAACAAACCGAACACCAAACGGCGAAATGGCCGAACAGTTCGGATCGCGTTCGGATGAGTTCGGGTGGCAAAAAAAGGTTCACTGGAAGGTCAAACATTACAGGGAGGTGTCAGTCACTGAGGAGCAGACTTCCAGGCACCAGGGGTGGAGAGGCTTGCAAGAAA
>QEPC01010836.1:662206-712509 GCA_003113815.1 Sphenodon punctatus | reverse complement strand
CCCCCCCCCCCCCGTCCCCCCAGCCCTGATGTGGAGACCCCGGGCCATGGGAGAATGAAGAGGCCAAGGCCTTTCGGGCCCAGTTGCAGCAGCCCATGCAGGACTTCGTGGCCGAGGTCCAGCAGTCTGCAGCCACCATGGAGAACCGCCTGGTGGAGCAGTTGCAGGCAGTCCAGGTGGAGAGGCAGAAGGTGGAAGTGTACGGCCAGTACGTCTCCGCCGAGATGGACCGCCTGCAAATGTACCACCAGGCATTCTCCAAGGGGCATCGGGACATGGAAGGGGCCCTGAACTTTGCCGTCTCCCACAGCTACGAGCTGCCAGAGTCCCGGGTGGCCGGCCCTCAGCCCTGTGCTCGCCCCAATGGCTGTTGCCTTTCCCCCAAGTCCTGGGGGACAGGCCCAGAGACTCTTAGTTTCATTTATAAGTTTCCTTTGAATGTTTGCTTTTGTTTTTTGGAATGTTGTTGTTGTTGTTTTATTGTTATGTAAATAGTTTTAATAAAAGTTGTTGTATTTCTTTTTACAAGCTTCATGTGACCTGTCCAATCTTTTATCCCTATGTGCTGAAGTTGGTGGTAGCAGCAGGTATAGGAACGCACACAGGCAGGCAGGCACATATAAAACATTGTGTGTTGTATTCCATCTCATTACAGTAGGTTTGCTGTGTGCTGGATGTGGGTAATGGGCATTGGGGCACATGAGCACAGATGGGAGTTCTTCCTGGTTCTGGCAGGTGGCAGCCAGAGGATATACCTACCTCTCCCCCTCTAACCCCCATCTCCCTCGTTCTAGCTGGGAACCTCTCTCTCTGGCCATATAGTGCGGGTGACAGCATGGGTGGGATCGTGTCTGTCTCTCCTTCAAGCAGTGGGTGGAATTTCTCTCTCTCTCTCTCTCTCTCTCTCTCTTGGCAGCAACCTGGGCGCGCAGACAGGCACCTTGGCATGAGAGGCAGGAAGGCGGGCTGAGGCAGGCTTTGAGCTTTGCGGCAAACTGGGGTACAGAACCCTTGACACAGACAGCATATAGGTCTGGCAGCAGTAGCTGTTTCTTTATACCATGGCATCATGGCACAGACAGCATATAGGCCTGGCCTGGGGGCCACTGGCACAGGAAGAAGCAGACATTGGTGGCCATGGTACAGAAACCTTGACACGGATAGCATATAGGCCAAGGATCTCTTAGACAGTCGATCCTAAGAGATAGGCGAGCATTGTTGCGAAGGGACGGGCAATCACCGATAGCCTCCATTTCATGAGGGGACAGAGGTAAGGGGGCTGGGCAGGCACAGGTGCCTGCTGGCTGGAGAGGGTTGAAGTTCCCTTGCACTTTTTGGGTAACCCATGGCAAAGCCACAGAACAAGGATCCTGGACTGTCAGATAATTTGGGGCTAGAGTGGCAGCTGGGGCTAGAGTGGCAGCTTCTAGGTATTGGCCACAGCCCCCCCTGCCTGTAACTTGGCCCCAGGACCCTGGAGGCAGGTCCTGGGGCTGGAGTGGCTGCTTCTTGTCATGTGGTGGAACAACATTGGAATGTGCGAGGAATGATGGCCCCAAATCCATCATGGTGGGTGGTGGGGCTGGAGTGGCAGCTTGTAGATATTGGCCACAGCCCTTCCTGCCAGTAAGTAATGCAGGCCCCAGGACCCTGATGGTGGGTCCAAGGACTGGAGTGGCTGTTTCTTGGTGCCTTGGAATGACATCGGAATGTGTGAGGAATGATGGCCCAAGACCCATCATGGTTGGTGCTGGGGCTAGAGTGGCAGCATCTGGATATTGGCCACAGCCCTCCCTGCCTGTAACTTGGCCCCAGAACCCTGGTGGTGGGTCCTGGGGCTGGAGTGGCTGCTTCTTGTCATGCGGTGGAATGACATTGGAATGTGTGAGGAATGATGGCCCCAGACCCATCACGGTGGGTGCTGGGGCTAGAGTGGCAGCTTCTGGATATTGGCCACAGCCCTCCCTGCCTCTAACTTGGCCCCAGAACCCTGGCGATGGGTCCTGGGGCTGGAGTGGCTGTTTCTTGGTGTGTTGGAATGACATCGGACTGTGCGAGGAATGATGGCCCCAGACCCATCACGGTGGGTGCTGGGGCTAGTGTGGCAGCTTATGGATCTTGGACACAGCCCTCCCTGCCTGTAACTTGGCCCCAGAACCCTGTCGACAGGTCCTTGGGTTGGAGTGGCTGCTTCTTGTCATGCGGTGAAGGCCGCACCTCACCATGGTGGCCAGGGCTGCCTGGAGGTTCTTCGAGGTATGGAAGAGGTATGGAAGATGTCCATGACTTGGGCCTGAAGCAGGGCCCACCTATATCCTGCTTCAGGTCCCCTCCTGCCACTGCCAAGTGCTGCCTCTGGGACCTGCCACCAGTGTGCAGTCACTGCCAGGTAGGCGTGCTGGGCGTTTCTGGTGGACCACAGGTCGGTGGTGAAGTGGACCGTGCCCCCCCCCTCGCAGCCCCTGCCAGCTGGTCCCTCACCCGCTTCTTCAAAGCCCTGTAGAGCTGTGGCACCACGGTCTGACTCAGGTTGGAGCAGGAAGGCAACTTAAAGTTTGGGGCCAGGAACCCAATCAGCTGCTGAAGCCCTTGTCCTCCACAATTGACAAGGGATGGCCATCCAGGGCAATCATTTCTGCCAACAGGTGCTTGGATTTCCCTTTGAAGCCAGTGCCAAGGCACCCTGACGATGGCCTTGACACATATATATATATATATATATATATATATATATATATATATATATATATATATATATATGGGATGCGGTGGAATCACAAACAACACAAGGAGGGGTACAAAACTTAAATGAAACCTAAATCTATCTAATAATCCTACTCTAAATGAAAAAACAGGGGAAGGGAATCATGGATGGAATATATGGGAGTGGGAAAGGATTCAATGGAGGGGGAGGGAGGAAGGAAGATCGAACACAGGGAGCACAGAGGGGTAAAACCAAAAAATAACACCTAAATCTATCTTAGCTAAACTAAACAAATGAGAATAGTATGGGGGTAGATGGGTTGGATGGGTGAAAAAGGAGGAGGATGGCAATGGATTAGGAATAGGAAGGAACAAAAACTGCTGGGAGAGAGGGAGCCTTCTGAAACACTTCCTGTTCAGGAACAGTGACTAGCTTGGAAGGTGTTGGGAAGGGGGGAGGCAGACAGTTTTGTTTCTTGCTGCGCCCGCCTCACTGCAAACCCCATTGGCTCCGTGCAGTCTAGCCCATGGCCAATCGCAGACTGCGAAGCCAGTGGTCTGAGGAAAAGAGAGATAGTGATTGGGCAGGCTGGCTGCTACTCCAAGCTTCTCCACCCCTGGTGCCTGGAAGTCTGCTCCTCAGCTGACTCCCCCTCCCTGTCATGTTTGGCCTTCCAGTGACACCACGTTTTAGCCACCCGAACTCACCTGAACGCAATCCGAACTGTTCGGTCATTTCGACGTTCGGACTTGAGTTCGGTTCAGTCAGTTCGGGTTCAGGTTCAGTCGTCCGAACAGGCCGAGTTTGGGCCGAACTCCAAACTTCCAAACCGCGTTCACCCATCCCTAGTTTCTGGCTAAGGCGAGCCTTGAACCAGCCCGCCCGGTCCAAGTACTGCACACTTAACATTTACACCACACAGTATTGACACAACCACACTGGCTCTCAATTATGATTTCAATTATCGATTTTATCAATTATGATTGGCCACGGAGATCTACATTCCTCTGTTCTGCCACAAGACTCCCTCTGTGACCTTTGAATAGTTTCCCAATCCCTTGCCATCTCAGCTCTTCATAAATAATAGGGATGGGTATTTGGATTGAATTACAGATTCGGATCCAATACAGATTCAGAGCTGTAATATGTGGATTTAATTACAGATTACAGATTTGGATTTTTCCCACCTGAAGTCAATGGGAAACCAATCCATACTCCCAATTCTCATCCCTAGCCCTGGGACAGTGGGTCTGACCTCCCCCAGCCCCTTAACCAAAATGGTGGCAGCCAAAACGATATCACCACCATTTTGGTTAAGGCGGGCAATGGCCATGTTGAGGATAAGGAGCTGCCTGAGTCAGACCAATGGTCCACCTTAGCCCAGTATTGACACAACCTGACACAGCAGCAGGGTTTCAAATCTGGCTCTCCGGAAGAGGCCTCACCCAGGCGTGCTATCAGAGATCTTGATCTGGAGATGCCAGGAACGGAACTTGGGACTTTATACATGCAAAGTATGCGCTCTACCACCACCTGAGCCAATTTTGCACATGCACAAGCTGGCTCAGGGAGCGTGCTGCAGTGAGGGAACTGCCAGAGCCCCCCAAACAGCGGCGGTGCTTCAGTCAAGCCCTCCAAGGCTGGTTAAGTATCACTCCGGGGCCCCAGGAAATGGGGCTGGGGAGAAATCCAAATTCATAACTATGGATCCGTCATGTATATGGATTAATCCGCAATGGCCCTTTTTCAGAGAGTTGCAGATTCATCAATGCCCATTCCTAATCTATAACAAGAGGGTAGAGATAGCACTACGGAAAAGGGGGGTTGAATATGAATGGCGAAACATACAGAGGAGATGCAATTATCCAAGAGCCTTAAATCCAAAACAGACTGTAAAGAAAGAGCTTCAGATGAATCTTGCAAAACCTGGGAATTGGGCAATAAAATGGCAGAGGAAATACAACCCTGAGGAGCGTGAAGTGATGCACGTCTGGGTTCCAAATGATTAGAGAAGGGTCCCTGCCCCGAGAGGCTTATACTCTACAAAGGATGAGAAACAAAAGGAAGCGGGTGCAAGGAGAGAGAGGGATACATTCGAGAAGCTGCAGATGTGTGGCAGACGGACTTAGCTTAGTTACCAGGGGAGCAGGGGGATTCTGAAGGATGAAACCGTTTAAGGAGAAGTATCAGAGAGCGATGTAGGTGGGTGAGAAGCTAGAGAAAGTCTGATGGAAGAGATTGGGTTTGGGGGAGGGATTTAAAGAATGGGAGGGAGCAGAGCATATGTTTATGGGAGGGAGTTCTAGGCACCGTGGGTAGCGTGGGAGAAGGGGCAAAGATGGTTGAGGGAGCGGGAGTCTCGGGCAGGCAAGGTTGGTGGGAGAGGAAGAGTGAAGTTCCTAGGTGGAAATGTAGCAGGAAATAAGGGGCAGAGCAACAAGGAGGAGCAAGGCCGTGAAGAGCCTTAAAAGTGAGGACAAGGGAGCCATTGGCCTAACCCATTCTCCTACCCTTCAGCTTATCTATTCAGATTTTGGGGTGGAGCTGTCTGTAACTGTGTTCAAGCATTGCCTGGCCCAATATCTCAGCAGCCATGGAGCAGCCTGTTCTCACCCTGTCCCATTGGGGTGGGGCTCATCCCATTTCCAATATTTAGCTTCCCTTCCCTATTCCATTCCTCCTGCTAACTCACCTCCAAGGAGTGATAATAGAGCTGAGCTAAAGTCTGAGAGAGGAGTGTCTCATTTGCTGCTCCTGTCAAAAAAAAAAAAAAAAAAGCAATCATGTTTGTTTGGAAGGACGTCTAGAGTAGAGTTCTGGGCTTAGTTATTCATGGTTCCATTGATCTCCAAGCAGTGGTGGCTGATGGATTTTAAAGCTGGTTGGGCAAGGGGTGGGGGGGGCTCCTAAAAGTTAACACAGGAGCTCTTCATGAAAGCCCCCCTAAAGCCTCCAAGGCTCCTGAAGGGGATTGCAGGAAAAGGGCCGGACCTCCGTTTCCCCGCATTCCTGCTCCACTACATCACTGTCCCCAACAACACTCTTCAGTTCCCACTAGCAGCCACTTTCCCACACACCGGGGGCGGAGGGGACGCTTCCTCTTCTGCCAACACAGCACATCAGGAGCCTTGCCTGCAGTTTCCCACTCCCTGGCCCCTAGCTTGCTCCCACCCTCCCAGTAGCAGCATCACTCTCAGGCTACGACCCCATCCAGCTAGCTCCCTTTCCACCTGGTAGTGACCAGGAGGTTCAACTGGTTTGACTAGTCAGGCCGAACAGGCTTAATATTTACCCTGAATATCAGCTTTGTCCTCCTGCTCCAGCTGGGCGTTACTAACTCCTCCTTGCAGCTGCACTAATGGACCTCTAAAGGGTCAGATCCTGCAAGAACATACCCCAGCCCTTACTCTGGGCCTAGACCTGCAAACATTCAGGAATGATCTGCTACATTCATTTTTAGTGCAACCAATTCAGGACATTTTATTGACAAACCAAAGGGAAGGGAATCTGATCGAGTCAGTTGTCAGTAGCAGAATTTACTATTCACAATTTTACTATTGAATTTGCTTCACTTCTGTCTCTTTACTGGTATGACATTACATGAAAGACTCTCCGCTTATCCAGATGCTTTGCTGTTATGATTGAAACTAGACCGAGTGCTGCTCTTTGCAGATTCCAGGAGCTCCTCACATTCCAGAGCTCTGCAATGTGACATTCTGTCATTAACCTTTGTCCTGATCACAGTTCTCCTCAAATCAGGTATAATGATGAACCACACACAAAACCAATGCATCTTCAAGTTGCTGACATCATTACTGACTTGAAGCTGTATAAACAGAGTTTTTTGTAGGTACATTTGAAGCTGTTACTCAAGAGTTCCCTCCCACCAACTCTTCCCTGTCCTTACTCCCTTTCTTTCCCCCTGGTTAGTGGGGGCCATGAAGCTCCGTCCAAGTGTGTAGCCACATGAGAAAGTGCTAGGAAGGGGCACAGATGGGGTGGGGAATTTACCACCATGGAGAAAAGACCCACCACTGATGTGGCAGTAGCTGAACCCCTGCCCAGCTCGGTGCCCCCTGGCTGGCCTGAAGCAGTGGCTACAGCAGGGGACACAGTGACGAGAGGCAAGTGTGTGGCAAGGAAAGGGGTGCACTGAGCTGCAAGAGAAGGGAAGAGATATAGGGAGTGTCACCTTGGGCCTACAGGGCTGGGTCGGGGTCCCCACTCACCCTGGGCTGTCCCCTTCCCCGACCTTTTTCCTGGCCCCTGGCAGTCGCAGGTTTCAGAAATTTACAATTGGGTTAGGCTCATCTCGGGGTTGGCCGAGAACTCCCGCCCTGCTCAATGCTTGGGTGTAGCGAACACGAAGAGACCACATTTGGAGTTTAAGCAGCAGCTTTATGTTTGAAAAGGTAATGCAAAAGGGCATAGAACAAGTCCAGAATGGTCACAGGGGAAATAAAGGTAAACAAGCACCAGGCTGACTATACAGTCAAGTCCCCTGGCTAGTCCTCACCAAGTGTAGGTAGAAGTCTCAACTACTGGATCTGAGCATCCTTTCTCTGTCACCCAGCCAGATGACAGGGTGTCTGCTTAGGGTCCAGCACAGGTCCAAAAAGAGAGCACCCCTGCAGCTCCACACGGTTCCCTTTTAGACACCAGCTGCTGCAGCAGGAATGTCCCTAATGTCACAGGGAAGGGCACACAGGGTGTTGCCTCTTCCCTTGCTTTGCCATTGTCCCTGAGTAGGTTTCGATGGCCGTGGTGGGTGCTTCAATGGCCCGCTAGTGGGCCATTAGCCACCTCCTGAATCACTCAAGTCTGGTATGTCTGCCCATGCAGAGGCTTGCTACAAAAGATGAGCTACATGTCACCCAGAGTTCAACAGTTAGCTGGCCCCAGCCACATTTCCATACATGGTCCAAGTGATAATACATACATGTACACCTTATTGATAATACAGTGATCGTGGGGCTTAGCACCCCAAAACCTAGCTGGAGCATACAGCTCCATGCACCTGCAGTGGTAAAAGCAGGGGTTTCCCATGACAGGAAGCTGGCTGAATTTTAAGTGTGCTATGATCTATTCTGTACGTAGCTGCTGCTACCGGATGTAAACAAGGCTATGTGCAAGGACCTGCTCCTCATTGTTTGCCCACAACTCTGGCAAGCGTACAACAAGAAGCAAGCCCATAGCAGAGTAAGCAGACATGTAGCTTGGTCATTAAGAGACATAAGGACAAGCTGCCATTATGCCTGATGACATCCATTCCCAAGAATGGCCAAAACTATTTCAACAATTTGATACCCGAGCATCATGCCTTGGAAAAAATCTTTCCCCATCTCTTGCCAAGGTCTGCGATGTCCTACAATTGAGTGCAAAGCTCATTGTGCGAAGAGTCCCCATCAATCGTCATTACACGAAGAGTGGAAACTACAGCAAGTTCATTGAATAGGAGACACTTACTGAGATTGAGCAGAGAGGTTTAAAAGAAAGTCATTTCTCTACGGAGTCGATTGCGCTTTGATACACTTTATTTGCATCTGTCTTTGAATTGTTTCAGCTGCAAGAGTCAGTGTTTTCTGGACAGCTGGGTGGGTGCTGCTATGAATTCTCCCATCCTGAAAGGACTGGCTCCTGATTGGGGACATTCCAGTCATCTTAAAAAGTGCCTACTGGTTTAGACCAATGTTCCACTAAGCCCAGCAACCTCTCTCCAACAATGGCCACTGCTCTCAGTCACTTTGGAGAAGTATCCAATAGGTCATAATGGAATAATCCATTCCCTGCTGTTCTCTCCCAGCAGCTCCCGATGGTCAGAAGCTGCATCCCCCAAACTATTTGACTAGTAACTATTGATGGACCTATCCTCCAAGAATCTATCCACTCCTTGTTTAAACCCAGCTATGCTATCGACTTTCACAGCATCCCCTGGCGACACACAATTGCACATTGAATGAAAAAGTACTTCCTTTTGTTTATTTTAAATTTGCTACCGGTTAGTTTCATGGAGTGTCCTCTAGTTCTAGGATTATTTGAGATGGTAAAATAACAACTCCCTGTTTACGTGTTCCACACCACCCATGATTTTATAAACTTCTGTCATATCCCCTTTCAGTTGTCTCTTCTGCAAGCTGAAGAACTCTAGGCTATCGAGCCTCCCCTTGTACAGAAGCCATTCCATACCCTTGGTCATTTTTATTGCCCTTCTCTGCCCCTTTTCCAGTTCTACTAAAGATGGGGCGACCAGAACTGCACACAATACTCAAGGTGCGATTCTGTTTTGTTCTCTATCCCTTTCTGAATAATTCATAAAATTCTGTTTGCCTTTTTGACTGCTGCCGCTGCACCTTGAGCTGAGGTTTCCGATGAATTGCCCACAATGACTCTAAGATCCTTTCCCTGAGCGGTAACACCGAATTGAAAACCCAGCATTGTATATGTATGGCAAGGACCCACATTCACTGTGTTTTTCCCATTGCCACCAAATTACAGGAAGATAGATTTGATTTTGGTTACATATCAGGAAAATATTCCTAAGAATAAGAGCTGTGCCGCGACAATGGAACAAGTTGCCTGGGGAGGTCATAGGCTCTCCATCACTGGAGGTTTTTAAAAAGAAGCCTGACAGCCATCTGTCAGGAATGTTATAGATGTAATCACCCTGTATCTAAGCAAGAGGTTGGACTAGATGCCCTTTGTGGTCACTTTCAACCCTCTGATTCTATGTACCTCCTCAAAGCTAGACTGAGTTGAAAAATAAACAGGTTCTTAAGGGTTAGCACCTTCACAGCTTGCACTTGTCCCATATACAGGACTGGAGGACAGTCGGGTTGGCACTAGACAGGGCACTCATCGGGCTTCTATTGGCAACTCTCTTGTTGGGATCCACAACAAGTCCCCTGGGTTGCCCCTCCTGCCAGCCGATCTCCTAGTTCAGTGACACAAAGCCTGGGTCTACTTTTAGCATCGCTGGTTTATTGACACACATATACCCCAGCTTTGGCACAAGGGTATCAGAGACAGCAAGCAAGCAGCCACTGGGGAACAGCAAGGCAGTTTCCAAACATTTCTGTCATTACCGGGCCTGGGGAGGGGAAGCCTGTAGGCGCGGCGGCCAAATCCAGGTATGTGCATGGCTCCAGGGGGTACACAAGAAGTCCTAATATGTGGAGTCCATGAATAAATCTGAAATAATATGGAGAAGCATTGGTATGGGCCCACAGAGCCTCAAAGGACCTGTGGAGGGGCCATAGCAATTCAGGAAGGGGCCACGCCACCATCTTGCACAGGGCCCCGACTTCCCTGGATCTGATTCTGCCTGTGGCTGGGAATGCCCATTGCCCCTGGGAACGTCATGGGGGTCGTGTACATTCTAGCAAACAACTGAGGGCCACCCTGTTCCAGTAAATGATGTCTAGCCACAACCATCATGGGCATTTGGAAATGTCTTTGCCACTGGGATACTGGGAAAACTAAACAGAATCAGCATTTCAAATTCATGTTGAGTCCATTCAGCATTTCACTGCAAACATTCCAAGTTGCTCAGGAATTTGGATGCCTCTAGTTTGCAAAATGGATTGGCTTCCAAGTTGGATTCAGACAGACCTGCTCTTCCTCTTGCTCCTTCCAGACAGCAGTAGACCCCAGAATTTGTTTGGGTTTTTATTTTTCCCTAGATGATGGAGAGTCCAGCCATTCTGGCCACCTCTACCCTGTGCTCCCTCTGTTGCCAGGCCACCTCTCTCTCCCAGGCTAGCTCCTCCCCTCCATGGACTCTTGGCACAACAGCAACAGATGCTCCTGGCCACACCTTCCCTGCTGCTACTCAAGCCAGCCAGCTGAGCAGCCCCACATCCCAGCCAGATACTAGCTATTGCACCTGGCAGCGCCCGTCCTGAGCCAACCCTCCTGGCACTTGGAAGCAAGCACAGAGCTAACTGACCCTGGCGCATCCCCAACACTGGGCTTGCTGCTGGCTCCTCCCCACACAGATGCCCTGTTGCTTCTTCACCATGTGAGTAAACAAGGCTGCCTCTGCATCAGTGCAGCCCCCACACCACTGCCTGCCAGATCCAGTGTCCTTCTCAGCTTGCCTTCCTTATCAGTAGCTCCATGCCCATACTGCTGAGGCTCCCCAATAGCACTGGATGAATCACATACAGCACATCATCTCCGGGCACTTCCTGGGGTGTGGCAAGGGAATGCCGTCTAAGGGGAGGGGCAGGGAGAATTCTTGCCATTATCAGCAGAGATCAGGTGAAGGTGTTGGGGGTATATGGGCCAATGGAGCAGAATCCTCAGTCCCCTGCTTCCTCCATAGAACCCTGCAAATGCCAGACATCTGGAATCAGGGCTGGAAATGGCATCACGTGGTGCCACAGTCTGAGGCCCAGTGTAGAGTTTGGTAGAAGCATTGCCACGTGTTCCCCAGAAGCTCACTCCCACCTTGTCTCCTTCAACTTGTGCTGATTGGGAAAAATACCCCACCGACCCTCCAAACTGAGATTTTTGGTTAGACAAAAAGGAGGGCTAGAGTGAATGTCACTTTTCATAACCATGAAGATAATCTGCAGTTTTATTCCCACACAAACAAGCATCTGAATTCATTTTTGTCACTCTTATGAGAACGGTAACTTCATTGATTTGGTATGTTGGAATTTGGTGATTCAGTCATGTTGGCAATACCATCTAGCATTAAATAGGACTATTTAAGGCCGTTTTTAGACGTGCAGTGGGGATCAGGCGCAGGAGCGGCGAAACAGCCGTGGCACTGTTTTACACGCACCGGAAGCGGAAGTTGTGCGCGTGATCAGCGGCCGCTCATTCTTTGCCAACCGCGATCGAACCGGCCTGATCTCTCTGGGGGGACATACGTGGCCGGAAAAGATTGCGCAGCCGCCAATCACGCGCACAACTTCCGCTTTCGGTTCGTGTAAAACAGCGCCGCGGCTGTTTCACCACTCCCGCGCCTGATCCCAGCACACGTCTAAAAATGGCCTAAGTGAGCAAAGTACCATAGACCAAAATCCCAAATAAAAAAAACAGGAAGTCATTGAAATAAGTACTCAGAACTGCAAATGAAATGGTGTAGCATGGTGTGACCGTTCCTTATATGTTACTGCTGGATTTGTCCCCAAATAACTCACATTAAAAAACTCAGATTCCTTTGCTGTCCCCACATTGGATCAGCACTGCGGCCAGCTCCTTGCCTGCTGGAGCAGAGCTCCAGCCCTTCCCTGTACCTGGCTCACGACTGACTGGATATCAGAGCTTGTGGCTTTTGTGGCCCCAGAAGGGGGTGTAGTCAATGGAGGCTGCAAGCTCCCTTAAAAGGGCATAGACCTGACCATGAACCACCTGACTCCCTGGAGAGGTGGGGTTTCTCCTTGCTGATACTTATCTCCCCGAGGCCTAGTTCTGCATGGACTTACGCATGACTCTGTCACAAGCAGGAAGTGAATACCACAGCATTGCCAACTCGCGTGAATTTTATCACAAGAGACAATTTCTAAGCCTCATTTGCAATCTTGCAATTAGTGTCACTAATCTTTTGAGATCGGGAGTAGGGCTGATTACTGTGGGGCTGCTGGCCTCCAGTCCGGTGGCTACTCACTACTCCCTGCCTCCATCTGCATTCTGCAGAGAGCTCAGCTTGCTCTCTGCATCCCCAGCTACACTGCACTCTGCAGAGCTTAGCTGGGACCTGACAGTAAATTATCTGAGTGGGGAGGGGAGGAGGGGAGCCTCTTCTCAGCTGTGTGCAACACTCTAATCAGTCCCCATTTCCAGGGGGAGAAATATCAGAGCAACACACAGTACACCTGTATGTTCAGTACACCTGATAGGTGTCTTGAATTATTAGATGGTGGCGTTGGCAACACTATCGCATTCACTTTGTTTACAGACATACAAATATGCCAAATCAAACTCAGTATTTAAACTGAATATTAGTTTCAGCTCTATATGGACCCTGATTTGGCCTCTGAATGGAACCCTAGAACCATCCCACACCTGGTCACTGAAAGCTCACTCCAGCTGCTGGAGCAACGGATGTCTGTGGTGTGCATGGGGACAGTCCCTTCACTTCCTTACCACCCCCACCCTCCCCCCCAAATGATGGTGCCCGCACCAATTTGTCCAACTGCAAGTGTGGAACAGATTGGCATAGACAGTCTCCCTCACCCTAACTTCAGGAAACAACATGTTCCTTTTGCCCTCATTCTTACACCCACAGACAGAAACATATGACACCCAATAACACTAACTCTGAGTGACAGGGAGAGTCAGAGCCCGGCACACTCTACTTAAGACAAATTGCTTTTTTATACAAAAAAAAAAGCCATCAAGGAGATTAAAGTTTTGGCCAAAAATAACCCCCTGTCGGCAAACCCCTGGAGGGCTCTAATCAGCATTTACAGCTGGGGGGTTAGGCTGAGCACTCTCTCTTAATAGGAATGTTCAGTTTGATTCGGGGCTTTAATAAGTGAGATTCGAAAGACAAATGCATGTTCCCTTCACCCACCCCTCAGCTGTGAGGAGGCTCAGAGCTCAGTGGGGACGGCAGCCGCCTGATAGGCAGGCCCCACCTGACACAGACTGAGAGTTGTATGGCTTCCCGTGGGGCAGCCAGGTAGAAAGAGAGGCAGTCCAAAGCTTCCTGTTCAGGACACGTATTTGAGAAGTGTAGCACTGCTGCCGTGAACAACTATAGAATGGCAGTCCAACCTGCTCAACTGACTCTCAGCTGCAGTAGTGTGGCTCAGGCGTTGGCCTACAATGCCAGTGCAGGGGAGCAACAGTGATCCAGAGTGAGGGGGACAGCTCTGCTCCTGGCCCACCCAAGACCTGCACTGGGCCCCTGAGCATCCTTTTGTCCACTTCATTGCATGCCTGCATATGGCTAAGTTAAATCCATTGATCTCACTTTCTCTCACACTTACACACACACACACTGGGTGTTTTCAGACGTGACGAGATCACAGTGAACCACTCTGAATACCTACATGTGGTCACTGTGCCCTGCACGTCTGTTCGGCGGCCACCAGATGTTCGCCACACTGAATACCCACATGGGGTCAATTTCAACCACGCTTCCCGGGCTACCGGCGTGAAAATCGGTTGAAGCGTGGTGAAAGTGATTCCAGGCGGGCATAAAAAAAAGTAACGTCTGGTCGGCTATCACGGCCCGGAATCCCCAGCGGGATTCCGGGCCGTGGTGAACTTGGCCAGACGTTGCGGTGGCATTGGCCTCGCTGCCCACCCGTCTCCCCAGAGGGCGGGCGGCAAAGCAGCGTGGAGGGGGTGGGACCGTGCGGCCGCACGTTGTGCCGCGTGGCCCTGCCCCCTCCCTGATTCCCCGCCGGGATCCCCAGCACATCTGTTTGCCGTCCCTGGGTGATCCCGGCGGGGAATCTCTGGGTTGTTTTCGGGACGGGGCAAAAACACCCACTGTCTCACTGTCTCACTCTCGCTCACACACACGCTCACACACACACACACACACACTGTCTCTTTCGCACACACACATTCATTCTCTATAATAATAATAATTTTATTGTGCTGGCCTCTCAGCCTTGACAAAAAGAAAAAGTAAATACCATAATACACATAAACATCAATCGTAGACAGACCATAACAATAATACCTCTACCCATTCATGCAATTCTTCCCCCACCTAATTCATTTCCTTCCCTTTATTCAGTTTGGTGAATTTTGCATTTTCCAGATCCGTTGTTTTTTTGCCCTATATGCAAAGGTGACTACTACCCTTGTGGTCTCCGGGACCGTATCTCTTAGAAGAAAAATCAGCTTCTGTATCATTGTTTTCCCTTGCAGGTTCCCAACTGAAGCCCATAAAGCTTCTCTTGCTTCATTATACAGTGGGCAAAATAAAACACAATGACAGAGATCCTCCACAACAGGCATTCCACAGACGCAAAGGCGATCCGAATATTTGCGACCCATATACCTCCCAGTAAGAACTTCCAACTCCATGGTTTGGCATCTTATAGAGAGGTGAAAGCATACCTTAATTTGGGTTGCTGCAGATCTTTCAGATAAGATGGCCGATTCAGCCCAGGTACCCAGTACTTATAAAAGGGTGCTGTCTTCACTTCCCCCACCTTCCTCCTATGCTGCTGGAGATCCACATCTTTAAACCTCTCCCATCATATTTTTAGGCCTTGTGTAAGGGTAAGTGAGGAGAAGAAATCAAGTGAGAAACCTAGCTCCTTGATCTTCCTATGAACAGCCCTCCACCGTGAGCTAGCTGGACCAATCATTTCCAGGTTTTTCCCATCCTGTATTTGCTCATAACACTCTTCCAAACATGCCCTAACCAGGGAGTCAGAATGAAGAAAATGGGCCTTAAGCCAGAAAGTAACAGTTTATCGCACCTCATTTCCCAAGAGCCAAGACCTGACTGTAGGCCAATCACCGCAGAGGCAGTAGACCGTGGGACTCCCAACAGCCTTTTAACAAATCTATTTTGAATTGCGGCTAATAATTTCAGGCCAGGCCCTTCGCTGCCCCCCCCCCCCCATACTGGAACACCATATGTTAACTTGTTAATCACCTTTGCCACAAAAATGTTTAAAGCAGGGAGCATCTGCTGACCCCCCACCAACTCCCCATTCATTCTCTCTTACACTTTCTCTAGGTGTCTCTTCACACGCACTCATTGGATGTAAACGGAACGACAGCCGCTCCGGGGGTGCCCCCATCAACACTGAGCGCATCTTCGGTGGGATCCTAGAGGTGGTTGTGTTTGAGGCCCTGCTGGGAGCGGGTGGGGTCTGCACACCATTCCCTGGTGAAAAAAACAGAGGCCACTGTGGGCGCCCCAGAAGCAGACCCTGGGTTGCCCTGTGGGAAGGCTGGCTTTGAGATCAATACAGTTGGAAGCTACATCATAGTGTGGTGGCCATTTTGAAACCTAAGGAGCAGGGATCAGACTAGAGATCAGGGATCAGGAGTCCCAGGGGGTCTGAAATTAAGAAGGGGCTCCATTGCTTGAGGGGCTTGCACTGGGGTGATGGAGGTCTTAACTGTTGGCATGTTCTGACATTTCCTGTCATGTGCAGGGCAGCTTGCAGCTCCATAAATGGTTAAAACCAGCAAAAAGGCCTTGTAAGGACAAATGGCTGATGTGTCCTTGCATTTGCCTGAAGAGGGGCTCCTTAATCAACTCCAGTGGCCATGGGCACCTCCCTGGTTTGATCACTCTTTGTTTGCTGTTCCATGGCTGCAGGCCCAATTCACACCTCCCAAACAGGCAGGATTCCAGTAACTTCTTGACTCACCCTCTCTTTCTCCTTTGTTCATTCCTCCCATTGCCTTGAGCTATCCTGGTGTGCTGTATAAAAGATCCTTAGTTTGTACAGTGCCTAAGAACCATCTTGGTTAGCTAGAGGGGTCTGTGTTGCTGGTTCTCCTGGACAGGGACAGATTTGGATCCACTGTCCCTGTTCCAGTCCCCGCCTGGTGACCTGACCTTCAGAATGCGGTGTCTACCTTGTTCATCTAATGTGTACTGCAGCAACCCTAAACCCCACAACAGTCGACTACATTAGCCAGGGGCAATTCCACACGATATTGACTCTGATAGGATTGCCACCTCTCACAGTTAGACCCTGACACTCCCAGAACAGAGGCCAAAATGGGAGTGTCGGGGTCAAACCACAAGGAGCAGCAACCCTACCCCTGTAGCAACGAGGGTTGCCACGTACCTTAAGGAGGAAATCCGGAGAGGTTGGGACCCCATTGGAGGGGGCAAGGAACAGAGGGTCTCAGACCCCTTTCTGACATAACCCTGCCCATTACAGAATGCTATGATATCACAATGCTCCACATGGGAAAGGTGGCAGAGCAAAGGGAGTCACACTAGCCCCACCCATGCCATCATCTGCAGTATTCCAGAGGGGAGGGACCGTGTTAGAAAGGGGGTGGAAATCACAGAGTTGGGAGGTACTTTAGAGGTCATCTAGTCCAACGCCCTACTCAACGGAGGAAATCCACCGCTACAGTAGCTCTATGGCACACCCCATTTCTGATATGGCGGTCCCTGAAAGCAGGAGAAAACGGAAGCTCAGAGTCAAAATCTGGAAAGGTGGCAACACTAGTTGTAATGGTGTTTCTCCACAGTTTTATCTCTACTTTGCCCCCCAGAAAACCACTCAGTCTGCAGGGATTTTGAGCCTGGAAAAGGTCACCCCGCAAGCATTCAGGGACATCATGGGCAGGCAGAGGTTTGAGTAGGGGCTGCTGCCTACTACCCTTGCAGCAAGCACTGCTGCTGGGTGAGTGGCCAGCAAACATGATGCAGGATGTGTGACATCCCCATCGGCCATTCTCCAATGCCTTGCTTCCCGGCTTTTCCTAATGAGCCCTTCAGCACCAGCAGAATTTGGGAGCAGAAGGAAGGATTCTGGGCAAATGGAACCATCATGACCGTACAAATGGCCCGGCCAGAATCCAAGAGTTGGTGCTGCTCAGTCTCCCCCAGCGAGGCTCATGCTTTACCCCACTGATCCAGCACAGGACATGGAGAGAATAAAGCAAGGCCTAACCAGGGGGAGAAGGATTAGTCAAGGGGGTGGAAGTGGGTGGGGGGAGTGGAGTGGGGCCATGCAGAAGGCAAAACCGAGGCAGGGTGGGATGGGGAGCAGGAAAAACCTGGAGCTGGTGCAAAGCCAGGAATGGATAGGAGGAGAGACCTGAGGCCAGAGAGTAGGAATCAGAGAACAAGTGGGAACCAGACAATGGCGATCTGTTGGGGACATTGTAGCTCTAGTCGTTCTGTATCCAAGCAGAGCACTGGACTAGAATAGATGACACCAGAGGTTCCTTCCAACTCTAGGACTCTATACAAGGCATTCCCGGGGTCAATGCTGAGAGGGGAAGGGGCCTCAAGGAGCAGAGAGGACAGAGGAGCGATATGGAACCAGGGCCATAGGAACCGATAGGGTGAGGGGCAGAGATGTGAGTAGCATGAGGGTGGGGGAGACACCTGGAGAGTGAAAAATTGGGCTCATGAGAATTTGAGGGCGGGGGGGGGTTGCCCCCTCTTTAATTTTGTCTTCCTCGCATTTACTTCCTCAGAGGCAACAAAATGCCCCTGTCCTGAGGGTGCACTCAGAGTTGCTGCAAGGGAGAGTGCTTCTCTCTCCATCTCCACCGAACATTGGAATTTACCCAGCAGCTGGGCTGGGGATAATTGTGGGGGTGGTGGCTTTGCCCCCCCTCTCACAGCTGTTGGGAATTCAGAGACCGGTGGGAGGAGAGAAATGCATCATTGGCAGGTTGACTATTGTGCCTGTATAATATATATCACAAGAGCTAGAACTGGATTATGATGCCCACCTGGCACGAAGTCTGGTTGCACTGACACTCTCAACCCAGTCTCTAGGAGCAGTCCTTTGGATGGGACAAAAATTGGACTTGGTTCTCATGTCTGCTCAGAATAGGATTTGAGGACAAGCGCCAGGGGATGAGAAAATCCTGGGCTGGATTTCTGGGCCCTCTTGGAGGGAATGGTAGGTGACAGCCACTCAACCAGACATTTTTCATTCCAGACCCTTCCCATGAGGCTCCTGGCTAAATCGGCAATTGAGCTGCAACCCCTTTCCGCTTGCTGACTGAGGGCTCAGTCCAAAGTCAGGTGAGAAAATTACTCTGTTTGTTTAAGGGGGGAAATGCCTGGTAGCTGCTCCTGGTTTTAGCAATTAAGAGCCACAGAAGAAAAACAGCAGCGTAGGATTTGTGGACACATTGGGGCAAGTTGGATTTTTGCCTACAGGCATTTTGCAAACCTTAAGGTTTTTGCTCAAAATCAAGATCCCATTTTGGAGCTGGCCCAGTGTATCTGTATATGGGGTCATGTATAGCAAAGTTGGTGGTGGTATGTGAGAGTGAGTGGGTGTTTTTACACAGATCACACCTCTGCTCCACCTTGCACCCAGGCGGGTCATCCATTTAAAGGTGACACACACACACCCCACCCCTGATGTGCAGGTGGAGCAGAGGCCTAGAGCACCACCAGCAGAAGGGGCCGCCCAAACTCAGGGCACCGGCCAGAGGCGGAGCAGCTGTCTCTATTCTGCAGGCGGACAGGCAACACCAGAGAGCTGTAGGTGGCAGCTTAGAGCAGTGACCAAACTGCCCACAACTCTATGGTGTATATAAGAGCTGAAATGAATATTCATGTAAATGAATAAATCCTAGGAATTTGAATTATCTGAACCAAAACCCATTGGGGCATTGCATGGGCAGATCATGGGTAGTGGCAGCACTGGGTCTGTTTAAAACGGATGCAGGTGCTGTGGCGGGGCAGACATGGGGGTACACTCCAGTCTTATTCTGGGGTTCAGCACCCCCACCTGCCCGTATTTATGTGTGGGTGATTTTGTTGATGCAATCTTCGACTATAGAAGTCAATGGAAGTTTTGTTATTGACTTCAGTGGGTGGAGGATTGTGCCCTAAGTGTGCTAGCGTATGCGTATGTACCAGTGTGGCAAAGCAGAGAGAGAGAAAGAGATGAAAACAGTGAATTTTTTATTTGCTGAAATTACCTGCATTTTTGGAGAGCTATCTGAATAATATCTGCAACCAAAATGAGTATTTATTTGCATCCCTGCTTATTTCATTTTGGTTACTTAATTTCATTGTTTCAGTTCCTTCATTATAGCGGCTGCACATGAGCAAAATCACTAATAATGAAACAAAGTGGGTTTTTTTACTTGTTGCTGCTTTTCCCTGGAGTTCAAAAGTCCAGGATCGGCAAACTCCCGTGGTGGGGATTTAGATGCTCACTCCCCACCCAGGAGTTACCCGGGCACCATTGTAAACAACAATGCAGTGCGACTCCCACACATTTTGAAACCCGGAATTGTGAGATCTCAGCTATTGGGATATGTCCAGGAGTCACATTGATGTCACTGTTTACAACAGCGTCCAGGCAGCTTCAAGTCAGCAGGGGAGCATCGAAATCGCCCCCGTGGGAGTTTGCCAAGCCCAGACTTTTGAAATCCGGGGGAAAGTGGCAGCGTGTAAAAACGTCCAAAATAAAAGAAACAGAACCAAAATGATCATCCAGCGAAGCACAAACAAATCATGCTGAATGATTCTCTGCTTTGTGGATTTCAGTTCAGACAGTGCAAATTCCTAGGGTTTATTCATTTACAGAAGTACTTGTTTCAGCTCTGATATACACCACTATTTGTGAGAGGGTACTTTTGCACATACTAGTGTTTGTGTGTGCATATAACTGGGTACGGAAAGCATGTGCCTGTGGGCCAGTGCATGTGAAGGCAGGCAGGCCCGTATGCCTGAAACTTAGCTTTAGGAAGACTCCACCCTGAACAGGGATGCTGAAGCCACAGCTGTAGCTATAACAGGGGAAAGTGGTGCGACTGCATGGGGGCCTGCACGTCTGGAGTGAGGGGGCAGCACACTCCCTGCTGCAGCTGCATCATCCCCGTCGTTGGGAGGAAGGAGAGTGGGAATTCCATCTTCGGCACCAGGGCCCATTCCAACCCAGCTCCGTCTCTAGCGGATTCCTAAAGGTCCAGGTCCTGCAGGGACTTACAGCAGCCCCTATGTGAGCCTGAGGATTTTTAAATTTTTTTCATTTTCATTTCATTTCAATTTTGTGCCCTGCAGACTACACCACAGCTGCCTCGTAGCGGCTTACACAAATGAAATACAATAATATAAATACATAATAATCTAAACAATATATCAAAATGTCAAACCCAATAGCGGTCCACTTGAAGAAAAGAAAAATATACAAACTCAACCCCCCTCCCGCCCCAAACCCCACCCCATTCCCTGCTGCGTGCTCTCACCAGGCAGCCCCATCCCTATGCTGCACCCATCTCAAACCTGGGGCTGCCCTCGCAACCTCCCCCCTCCTTATCCCGGTCCCACACATTTCACCGACAACTCACCTCTCCAAGAGGCTCCGCTACAAACGCACGGGCCTACAACCCTGCCAACAGCAGCAATATTTTAAGATGGCCCAACTGAGCCAGCTTCCAGAGAGTACGGATCCAAGCCCCACCCCGTCCCCCATGGCAGGAGGAACGAAGAGCAGTCCAAGAGTGGGGGCAGTCCAGAGGTTGCAGCAGGGCCCCTAGGTGCGGGACTCTGAAGGTCCCCCTCGAACTCTTATCTGCCGATCTGGGCCGGTCTTGCCTCCACCCGCTTCACACGGAGCGGCCGCTACTGCCCCGCTATGTCTGGCTCTATCAAGTTCCTGGACTCCCTGCAGCAGTCCCACCAAACCAGGTGCCAATGCTCTCCTATTCCTAGCTGCAGCAGCCGGTGTATAAAAGGAGAGGGAATCAGAGGAAAAAGGAAGACTCTGCTGGAAAAAAAAACAAGTCTGATATTGCAGCAAAGAGTCTGTTCCAATTAAACCATCACGGTAGGGACTGAACTTCGAGAGCCGGCAGCAGTCTAGCAAAGCCTCTCTCTGAATTGTGTTCCAAAAACCATCCCCTTCCCTCAGTCAATTCACAGTTTCTCCTTGCTTTATCCATCCAGTCAGGGGCTGTTGAAGGTATCCCACAAATTCATGATAGGACAATGTCTGTTTTCAAACAGACCGCCAGTGTGTGTGTGTGTGTGTGTGTGTTGGGGGGGGGGGTGATCAGTGTGTGGCCGGTAAAGCGCCACTGCAGGGGTCATGCATTGGGGGGGCGGGGGAAGCAGCCAGGCACACACCCATCTCCACCCACAGAGCAACCTGCCTTTTCGCCAGTTGCTCCCTGCACGAGGGGTAGATGGGGATACGTGGGTTGTGGAAGCACACACCCATGCACCTCCACTTTCAAGCAAGACACTCCCACACGTGTCCCATGGGTGGACATGCGTGGGTGCATCTTGTTTGGAAATGAACAATGGATCCCAAAGCAGGATCCAGGCTTGACTGCCATGGTTACAAGAAGGAAGGGTTCAGTACCTAGTCCCACTGATGTCCCAGTCACCTCCATCGAGAAAGGAGCCAAGCAGATCACTATGGACAGGGCAATGCCCTCAGCCACCCTCCCTCCAATAGGTGGCTTGGGTACCAATAGGAATCAAAGCTACCAGCTTTGTACATCTGTGACCAGCCTATAATGAGCATGATCTAGAATCCAGACCACAGCTCTCTCCAGCAGGTGCATGATGGGTCTGTGAGAAATGGCAAGGGTTGACAGCACCTCCCCTGTCCAATACATGTGGGATTCCTGTCTTTCAGCCATTCCAGAACACATGGGCCAGGGCCACAACCTGTGTAAACCAACCTGGCTTCAATAAATTCCCAGCAGCTAAGGGTCAGCAGCTGGGAGCTTTGGTCCAAAACAGATTGTGGCACACAGAATCAGCTGGGGGTGGGTAGTGGCTCAGGTGGTAGAGCACATGCATGTCTAAGGTCCCTGAGTTCAATCCCCGGCATCGTCAGGATCTCTAGCAGCACGTCTGAGTGAGGCCTCTGCCAGGAATCCTGGCAGGTCTCAGGTAGCACACCTGGATGAGGCCTCTGCCAGAGACCCTGGAGAGCTGGATTTGAAGCCTGCTGCCGTGTCAGGTTGAGACACTACTGGGCTAAGGTCAACCATTGGTCTGTGTAATAGGGCTACCCTCTTGGGGTTAGTTCTTCTCTGTATCAGGCTCACAGATCGAAGTCCACACCTTGGGAATTAGCTTCTCAAGTGTTCGTTTATTTACAGTCTCCTTCGCCGTTCATTTACAATTAGTACAATTCTGGACTCTCGCCGTTAGTATAGAGCTCATGTTCAGCTCAGCCCTTCTAGGCTTAACCCTCAGACCTCCTGAGGCCTTCAGTTTCTCAGACCGGCCTAGACTGTTTCCCAGACAAACTCCACTCTCTGGCCTGCAGCAGCACACTGAGCCACAGACACGCTTTTATATCCCTGGGCTGGCTTGGCCATGCCCACTGGGTGTGTCTTCGAGGCCCATTGCTTGGCTCCTTAATGGGCCAGTGCTCAGTTTAGCCTCTGCTCTGCCACACATCTCTCTGCTTTTCAGAGGCAGGGCTATTGCAAATAGGTCTGGCTTCAACTCCTTAATCAGAGCAGCACATACATTATTCAGTCTTCTATACATAAGAGTACATACATAAATATGCAGTCAATAGTTTGTACACACACACACACGGTTTAAACCACGTGCCTCAGTTTTCCCAACAGAACGAGGCTTGCATTCACAGCAGCCAGAATCCTATTATAACATAGGACAGCCCCATAACATACATTTGAATCTCCCCGGGCACAGTCTGACGACCAAGTCCCAGATACTTATTTAGGTACTCTCACCGCAGCGGGCCTCCCTTGTCTGGTTACCAAATCCTCACATACAGTTACAATATGTCAGTCCTAGTTCCAAGGCATGACAGCCATTGGCTGACCTATTCATCCATTTAACAGATTTTGCAGGTTACCAGATTCCTTTCTTCTAACATTGGGGCTGCTTAGTGGCAGACTCCAAAATCCTGATTTTTTAGGCTTTCTGCTAGCCTGCCCCGGGCACTATGTCTGAATAGCTTTATCTTGGCTGGAACTGCTTGGCAGCAGACACGCCTGCACACAAATATATTCAAACCCACCTTTGGTTTCCTTCAGCCATTTCTTATTGCATATTAAGTCCAGGCTCCCTTTCAGCCCCCACTTTTACTTCAAGGCTTCAGCTTGATGGCTGAACCTACTAAATACCTCATTAACCAATTAATTAACACAATCTATCTAATTCATTCTTTCTGGGTCAAGGGCTTGATGGCCAATACCAGATTCCCCAAGTCCTCATTATATTTCTTATAACCGTTTTTAATCAAATGACCATTTTATCTACATAGGCATACAAGCTTTACTCAATACCATTTTTAATACCCAATGCACCCTTATCTAGAGTTGGGAGGCTGGCCCACCCGTCCATTCCAGACACTCCTCCCTCCCCTCCCCCCCCGCCAGACCCTTTCTAAACTTTCAGTAAGTTACCCCAATGTCTTTCTCAGGTTTTCGCAGATATGTCCCTTCCCTGGGGTTTTAACGTCTTCTACCCTTTTTCCTGTTCCCCAAGGGTTTACTTTGTTTTGTGTTCCCCATATCCAATAGCTCAATGAATCAGTGATCTTCCCAGGGGCTACACAAGCCATTGGTACTGGCTTCTGCCCTGGGACATAGCCTGTCCAATCTTGCTCCCATTCCCTGCATTTATCCATTTGGTCTCCCAGGGACCTCCATACCTGGATATGACTTTACAAAGCCCCCAAATGTTTTTCTCCAGGATCTGGTTGCACTAACGCTGCTCTGAGGGTATCTATTTCCTTTACAGCATCTTCCCACTGAACTCTTAATTGAGCAAGTTCCTCCTCAGCCCTTGCCTTCAATTGTGGTCTCCAATTCTAATGGAGCAAAGGCAGTTTCTACCCAGCCATTCTTATTTTTAACCTCTTTTCCACTCAGTGGTGTGGATCATCACAGGAGCATTTGGGTGGCTACACTCTTCAGTTCCCAACTAGGTTCCCATGGAGACCCAGGCTGTTTTTAGATGAGCACCCTGCGCACACGCCTCAAAATCACATGCCTGTGAAAAAGAGCGGGAGCAAGGTTTAGACATACGGGGGTGCGCCTTACAACGTTCGTGCATTTATTTATTTTAAAAGGCACCAATTAAAGACCTCAATGATTGAGGCCTTTAAAAAAAAAAGAGAGAGAGGGAGCACTATAAGGCGCGTCCCCGCACATCGAACCTCGCCCACGCTCTTTTTCACAGGCGCATGATTTTTAGGCACAAGCACATAGCGCTCGTCTAAAAACAGCCCCAATCTCACACCTCTCCCTTGCAGCCTGTACTAGTGCCTCTAACCACTGTCTTAGGTTAAAGACACACCTGCACTCCACAAGTTTTAGTTTCCCAGCTTCTAGCTCAAACCCTCCAGCCATCTGAAATCTTCCTTCCCAGTGCTCTCAGACCCTTGTAACTGCCTGTTTGGGATCCTTGCTCACTCACACCAGGTGTAACCAATAATTGCTCTAGCTGAGCCTCCTGCTCAGCTCCCTGTTGCTCTTTTTGGATATCCCAGCCAATTAACACCATTTTCTCAGCCTGAGTTGTTTGCTCAGCTCCCCGGTTTACTGCCTGGAAGCCCCAATTACCTGAAACAGCTACAGCCCTTTCACCAGTTTGGTTTTGGTTTTTTACAGCACCAGGATTTTAGCCCTTAAGGTTCTTGCCAATTTCCCTTTTCCACTAGCAAGCCAAATAGGGCAAGACCAACACACCTGTCCTGGCTTTTTACAATGCCAGCATAATTTGATTGGTCTCAGCTCTACAAGTTTGGGGGTCAGTTGCTGGGTTTTGCCCAGGAACCACCCCTTTCTGGTGTCTTATCCCTTCTGTGGAGTTACAGAGCACTGTTACTGGTACCACAGGTGTCTCTACTACCACCTTCTTGTTCAAGAGAAAAGGCATCCTTTGTAATTTCTTCCGAACACTTGTTTTCCACTACATGCAATGACTTTAATACAATTTCTTTTTTTCTGTGCCAAAACTTCCCACAGCCCCAATATTTGGTTGGGAGTTTCACAATTACACAGTGTCCTCCAGGAGCACCCTGGGTTTTTCCCATCAAAATTCCAGGCGCCCTTTCTCTCTTGGTGCTTACAGTCCTTAGCCATATGTCCTCCAGTGGCACTTCTCCCCTGGTTACTCAGGTGCATTGAGGCGCTGGTGCAGGATCTTTGGGCAGCCGCTCCTCTGCTGGTCTCCCAGTCTGGCCTAGCTGCCTCGCCACCTGTTGCCCCAAGTGGTTTTGGAATTAGCACAACTCCCATTCCAGGAACGTCTCTAGTGGCCTCTGGAGCTGCTGAAACTCCTCACCAAGGTGGAAAACTGGCCTGGAACCTGCTTCCATGTTGCTGCTCGTACTGGGCTCTCCAACAGGGCACAATCCTCCTCACTAACAGCTGGACTCACTTGATAGCAGTATAACCCCAATTTAAATAGGGTTACCAAAATTCTCCACCACTGTAATAGGGACACCCTGTCACGGGTTGGGGAGTCCACACCCCCCACTTTACCGGGTTTGAGTGACTCAGTTTCCCTTGCGCACAGTCCTCTTGAATCAGTTTCTCTCACTGGCTAATTAAAGTCTGCCACAATGAAACTTCTTGTCACCCAAGCGCCCGATCCTTCCCGTTCCAGACTCTTTACTCTCTGGGTTCGCAAGAGCTTGAGGGCTTTTGTAGCTCACTTGTGTTCCAATATTAGACTCTAGACCACTTCTTTATAAACTAAGAAGTATATTTATTAATTACATAACAAGATAGTTGATACAGAGTGTTATTAGAAATAAAAGGTAAATATTATGCATTCCTAACTTATACTGTTTTGAGTTCCTAAGTTATTCATCTTACCCTAGAACAAGTCCATAAGTTCTGGTTCTCTCAGCCATAAGGAACTGGCTGGGCTCTGGCTTCTTAGAGCGAAAACTGTCTCTATCACTCCATCTTCCCCCAGCCTGCAGTGATCAGGCTGGTTCTTTCGTATGTAGATGTTCAAGATGGCTCTTGCAGGAAATCTCCAAGCAGTCTTTTTTCCCTCTGGGATCTCTGTCCTTATATAGTATTTGTCTCTCTTTGTCTGGGTTTTCCCGCCTCTAGGAAATGTGTCCCAGAGCATGTAGGCAACCCAGGTAAACATGGAAGTTAATTAACATCTCCATAGGATGTCTAGCAACCCAGCTTTCAATCCACGTTCGGTTATCTCTTGTAGTTTCTACAGACTTGTGACGTGTGAGAGGGCCAACCAGAGCTGTAATTTGAGTTCTACTGTTCTCAGAGTTGGCATTACAACATGTGGAACTTGTAACATTACATACTGTACATTTACAGTAACATTGCATCCATGTGAAACCCTTGGTATCACATATTTATCAAACATGTAGTCCTGTGTTACATGTATGTGACCCCCTGTTTCCCCGTGACACACCCTCCTGGGGTTAGTGCTTCTCTGTATCTCAGATCAAAGTCCACACCTTGGGAATTCGCTTCTCAAGCGTTCATTTACAACAGTACAATTCTGGACTTTCACCATTAGTATAGAGCTCCTGCTCAGCCCAGTCCTTTGAGGTTTCTTAACTTTTGGGCCTCCTGGTTCCAATCTCAGATAAACTCCACTCTGATCAGCAGCAACATATTGAGCCACACAGAGGCTTTTATATCCCTGGGCTGGCTTGGCCCCGCCCAATGGGTGTGCCTCTTGAGGCCCATTGCTTGCCTGAGCCTCCTTAATAGGCCAGTGCCCAGTTTAGCATCTGCTCTGCCATAAACTGGCTCAGGCAGCTCCTTATGTTTTAATATGGGCAGCCATCAGCTTGGGTTGAAAGGGGGAGTGAATTAGAAATGATCAAAAGACAGACCCACCTCCCCCCATGCCCAAGGCCTTGATAGTAAAACATGAGAGGGAAAGGCCAGACACCCCACCCCCCTCAAAACAAGAGGGCGCTCCCTGGAGGAAAAGCAGCATGTGCAGGGTCCCTACAGTCCTGGGTTCCGATCCTAACATGGGCAGGCGCTGTGGTCAGGGCTGCTGACTGCAGAGGTAGGGCTGGTAGGGTACACTCTGCTGTGCTTGTTCTCTGTGAATGACTCTCTCCATGGGAGACCGTGTCTTTCTCTCGGAGACTTTCCTCTTCCCAGGTGCTTTTGTCCATAAGCAGCGCTAAGTACCAGCCTCTCATTCACCAGCTCCCACCTCCCTCGGCTCCCTCCAGAGTGAAATAAAGGGCCATGACGGGCGTAGCTGCCCCCTCCTGCACTTCCCTAGATGTTCCCCCTGAAGCAGGTGCACAGTGTCTGCAGGGCCCTTTCCAGCCCAGCTTTTGTGGGGTTGCGGCAGTCCCCAAAAGGGACCTATTGCTAGTAAAAGGCTGCCCCTTTCCCCTCTCCTCCTTCATGAGGGATCCCTGAGGTCAGCTGGGCCTGGTACCCAGCACCATCAGTGCATCAAGTCCATATGGCAGAACCGCTGAGAGGGGTTCTCGGTGTCTGCTCCACAGTACCGGAACCCCCTTCCGCTGGAAGATTCATCAAAGTCCAGGCCTGAGCATCTTCTGAAGGTGATGTAAAATCTTTGCACTGGTGGCCAAAAATAAGAATTTGGGGTTGGGGGATGGATATTTTTTTTTAAAGGTTTTAATCTATTATACCTATTTTTAATGTTTTTATTATTGTTACCTATCCTGGGCCTTTGGGAAAGGGTCGGATAAAGATTTAAATTCTTTAATCTGGCCCTGAGTGCAACTCATCGGTGTCTAGTCCTACTGGAGAGTTTGCCAACAGCAGATACAGCCAAAGTTCCCGCCCTGCCCCATCTGCGGCCCCAATATTCCTTTCTGTAGCTTTTTTACCTACAAAATCTGGAAGTTGACAGGGGATGCTACAAGATTTTGTAGGTAAAAAAGCTGCAGAAAGGAGTAATAAAGCTCTTTCCAGAAAGAGGTAATAAGAGAACTCTCAGGAAGGCCCAGGGTCAGAACAGGATGGCATAGTCCAGTATCAACGTTCCATGTTATGGGGGGAAACTAGCTCCTCCAGCCCAAGTTGTGAAGCAAAGAAACTGAGTAACTGGGGCCCAAATGAAAGTGACGTAAGAAAGGAACAAAAGGCAGGTGTTTCCATTACTCTGTGCTGGGTGCTCTTGGTTCTCTTAACTGTGACTTGGTTCTGCTATCTGAACTGGGTTGACTTTACAGCCTCTGTTTCCAAATGAGTCATTGTCATCTTCTCTCTTTGGAACTAGTGGACAGGTGAGACTCTTCAACCTGGCCAGTTGAGGGAAAATCTAATTCCAGTTTCACATGTTCTTGAAGTCTTTCTTTGGGTGAAAACAGACATCCACCTTAACTCTATTTTAACACCATTTTAACATTTCTTATGCATGTTGCAGGGCTGCATAGGGCACCAATACAGACCTACAACATGCATAAGAAATGTTAAAGCCGAGTTTCATGCATGACTGTTTTCACCCTTTGTGTGACCGCTACTATTCTCTGTTCTAGTTATCTTTAATTATCCTGGTATCCCTGTCTCTCCCTACATTCTTCTCCACCTTGGCTCTCTCCCTTGTCTATCCCAGATTGTAAGCCTCTTGGGGCAGATTCCTGTCTCAAAAATCATGACTGTACAGCACCAGGCACACTGCTGGTGCTATAGAAATAATAATTATCCAGTAGATGGAAATATGCCACAGGGGAAGGGACAGGGAGCAGGGAGGTTTGTCTGGCCACAGAGCACTGTCTGCTCACACCACACACTCCCTGTCCATTCCCACATGGCACACACCACCACCTTTGGGATGGAAAGGGGGGGGGGGGGATTGGGAAGAGAATGTGTACTCTTGGAGGCTGGAGAGCACAGCGTTTTAGGGGGTGACTCAGCTCCCAGGCCCCAGTTGCTCAGAGCAGGCCCTGCCACTCAAGATATGACCAGCCAGACACGGCAACCAATTACCCTTTAATACAAGATAAATATTCCATCAAGCTCAAGTCGCTTTCCCCTTGGTGCCAGTGCAGGCTCAGGTAGGAGATTCCAACTAGAGCCCTGCATCCCCAGCGCACCAGCTAATTGCGAGCTATTAGGTATTAGTGAGGCCCCCGGAGAGAGCTGCCTAATTCCCACTGATCCCCCACCTGCTTTGCCGCCCATACATCAGCAAACTGCAGCCTGGCTCCACCTGCTTTGAGGGTGCTTGCTTGCACTGAGATGCTTTGGCACAGAGTCTGAAGGCCTAGGGCTGCCCGGGGGGCTGTTTTAGCCTCCTCCACCCCCAAATCTGCTGCCTTCTTCCCCTCTATCCATGGGGGCCGCAGGAAACATCTTTTCCTAACTGCCACTCCCTTCCCTTTTTATCTACTGGCCAGGGTGAGCTGGGCCCATGGGGAGGGCACTGGGCGAGCCAGGGCCTGGCCTGACTCACCTTTCTTCTGCCACCCAGCCAGCTGGGAGCTGCTGGCACATGCCAAAGGGCTTTAATGGAGTCCACTTCACACCAGAAAAAGTGCCCAAGACGCAGTGGCTGTGGGAGGCAAACGTATCCCCTGTGGGCACAGCCGATGCCAGGGGTAAACGTCAAGGCACTGGCCCACCCTTGCTCCAGAGGCCAGGGTCAAGGAAGGAAGTTTGATTAAGGCTTGGGGGGCTGCCTGCTGCTCTGTTTTGGGGGGCAACGCTGCCTACCTCCCCTGTCAACAGCACTGAAATCGGGCTACTAGATTGGGGTGGGGGAGCTAGACAGAAGGAGGGATGGAACCAAAGATCTCTGGATGAGCTGAGGCTCTGACTGGGAGTGGGGCGTAGGGATCTGAGGGGGTCAAGAGCCATGGGAAGGATAGGGGAGGCCACACAGCTGCTCTCTCTCTCACTGCCACTCCTGAACCCTTAAAGGGCCAGTGTGCATCCAGCCATAAAGCCCCAACTCCGCTCCCCTCCCAGCTCCTTCCTATTGTGGCTGAAAGCCTTTTGAGGCAGGGACGTTCTTTCTTCAGAGCCCGTGACCCCAGACCCCTTTGGATTTTTCAGTGGGGTTACCATGGGGATAGCACAGATCTATGCCAAGGCTCAGCCTATCCCAGGCAGAGACAGGCCTGGGCATGGCCATGCGGATCAGCTTCCCAATGGGGAGGGGCAGGGAGAAACCAGGGCAACTATCACTGTGAGAACATGAGCTGCCTGGGTGGTCTTGTGTCTCTCTCACACTCGTGCATACGCACCTAGCCGTGCACCCGGCTCACACCCATGTGCTGTCCCCGACACAGTTTCAGGCACACACCAATGCCACTTCACACCCAGGATGGGATGGACTCTCTGCTGCCCCCAGCAGGACCAATTGGTCACTGTAGGCAGCCTGCCGTAGCTAGCTGGATCGGATCCCATGGGATCCCCAGTGGACAGCACTGCCAGTAGCTGAGACTCAAGCTTTCCACCATGCAACGAAGCGGCTGAGGTACAAGCAGGGATTCTCTCCCTCAGTCTGTGCAGTGCCCAGGACAATGGGGTCCCCATCTCTACGAGGGTGTCTTGGTGCGACTGTCCTACAGCTACTTCTCTGACGGCACCGCCAGTTCCTGGGATACCTACCCCCGCCCCTCCCTTTGTCTGGCATGATGATGATGATGATGTCCAGATACAGCTACTGCTCCCTTTGGTGTCAAGCTGAAACAGGTACTCAGCAATGGGTAGACCTGTTGAATCTGCACTCTCCCAACTGAAAATGGCGGTTTGGGTAATAACGGAGCTTGGTTCGCGCTCCATTGGCTCTCCATTTCAGTAATTCTCCACTTTGGCTTTTGGAGGAGTTCGGGGGTTTTCGGTTTGGTTATTTCGGTATTCCAGTAAATGACATTTTGGCAGTATTTGCCTAGTTGTGTACGTGCAATTGTCAAAAATAATGCAACATAAAAATTACATTTTAATGTTTATTTGTTGTAAGCCGCTCCACGCTGCTGTGTCAAGAGGGGCAGGGTATTAAGATTTGTTATAAATAAATAAATAAATAAAATATAATGAAATAACGAAATAAATGAAATAATCGAACTGAAAAAAACAACCCAGAAATGGGGGGCAGAATCAGGTATTTGAGTACCCATTTTGTTGTGGATAGTGTTTGGGTAGCCAACATGGTACCCCAAATTGTGACTAATACAAATAATACACACACTGCCTGTTTCAGCCATACTCTGGTGAGGTCCCACCTCACCCTACTTTCAAGCCTTAGCATCCCTCCTAGGGTTAATGTCTAGGGCTGTTTTATCTCTTTAATCCAGCGACTCATGCTAGGGGGTAGGGGGGTCCGTATTGTTGTCATCGGGGCTTAATTGCGCTAGCATTTCCATGGTCATAGCTTGGCAGTGAGGCTGATTGGAGAAGAGCTAATCTTTGATTAGAATCTTTCTGGGTAATGAGCAAATTACAGGGTAAGGACTGGGAGTTAGTTCCTCAACCTGGCATCCTGGAGAATCGATGCGACAGGTGAACATTTACATGCAGAAGGGGCCGGGGGTGGGAGCAGTGGGTCTTTTACATCTTCTCCCCCCTCCCCCCCCTCCATTTCCCCTCCCCCAAGACACAGGGACCTTTCAGCTTCTGGCTTCTCGATAACAGTGCAGCACCGGCAGGAGACATCAAGGGAGACCTGGGGTGGGGGTCCACTCTTGGCGGGGGAGGGGAAGGGACCTGGAGATGCACCTAAAAGGGGCTGAGCTGGTAGACTGAGGAGACATCTGAGAGGTCATTGTTGCATATTCAGCTTAGGGTTGCTACCTATGCACATTTTTTAAGGAACTAGCCTAAGGCACCAATGCAGGCCCTGCAACATGTATTTTTCATAAGAAAGTATTCCTTACAAATCTGCATCGATAGCAACTATGGTGGCCAGATATGCAAGTTTTAGAGGACACATATGAGAAATGCAGGTTGCGGGGCTGCACTGGCGCCAATGCAGCCCCGCAACCTGTATTTCTCATACGTTTCCTCTAATATTTGCATATCTGGCCACCCTAACGGCAACCCTAATTCAGCTCCACCTGCAGCAGCCCCAACCCTGGCCTGTCCCAGCTGCGGTTGGAGCTAGTGTTTCTGCTGCCAATGGGGCTCTACTAATTGGGGGGGGGGACCCCTCAAAATCTGGATCCACAGGCGGCAAGCCCTAAAACCTTTGTGTTAATCCACCCATGTGCCAAGACACCATCTTGCTGCTGTTGCTGCTACTGGGTCTGCTGTAACAGTTCTGCTGCCACCCACAGCTTGCAGTCTGGCCTAGGAGCCCCACTATCGCCAATTTAGCTCTCAATATTTTAAGTGGCCAAAGAAGGATAGAAGCCCAGCCTCTTTGGCCAATGAGATCTGTCTCCTCAGCAAATAAGTTCTACCCTCCCCCTCCCTGCCCCCCATACTCACACGTGCATCATCGCCACTCACCCTAGGGATGGGCGAACAGAACGGAGTTCAGAAATTCGGTTCGGTTCAGTTCGGTTTGAAATTTGAGTTCGGAAATTCGGTTCGATTCGGTTTGAAATTCGAGTTCGGTTCGGAAGTTCGGTTCGGTTGACCGAACAGACCAAGTTCGGTCGAATTCCGAACTTCCGAACCAAGTTCGGCCATTCAAAACCAGGTTTTTTGGGGGGTGTTGCCTCTAGGGATGGGCGAACAGAACGGAGTTCGGAAATTCAGTTCGGTTTGAAATTCGGGTTCGGTTCGGACGTTCAGTTCGGTCGACCAAACAGACTGAGTTTGGTCCGAACTCCGAACTTCCGAACCGCGTTCGCCCATCCCTAACTCACCCACATGCTTACTTTCATACATACTCACATTCATGCTCACTCTCGCTCACTCACCCAGGGTGGTAGAGAGGAATGGGGCAATGAGCTGGGCTGGGCCCCTGCGCTGAGGGGATCCCCAAATAGCTTTGGATTAGGTTTATTAAATTGTAATGTCTTATTGTAGAATACCACGACATACAATCTTCTTATAACTAATTTATCTAACTTTCAATCCATGTTGCCTCTCTGCATTGAAAGAGTCTGCAAGCTGTTCATTTTGTTTGTTTAAGAGAATAAGAAATGTAAGAAGTGCCATACTGCATCAGACCAATGGTCCATCTAGCCCAGCATCCTGTCTCGGACAGCGGCAGCTTTGATTGCTTCAGGGGGTACAAACTACTGTTACTGCTTAGCACAACCGTGATAGTGACCCGTGAGTAGAGGGCCAGAATGGAGTGATCCATTTTCGGCTGTTTGCTCCCAGTTGCTAGCAATCAGGGGTCGCATTCCCTGACCAACACAACTAATAGCAGTTTATTAACCTGTCCACTGAGAGTTGACCCAGTTCTTATAGAAAGATAAATAGGCTGGACAACAGATCTGCAGGTCTTCAGTTCAATTCCTGGTGTGATGGATAAAATAAACAGAGGCAGTTGTTGGTGTTTCAAATGAAAACAGAGAATCTCCCTGTGACAGAGCAGAGGCATAATTAGACAAGAGCATAATTAGTCAATTAGCCCTTTAAGAAGTCAAGACTTTGGGCCCAGCACTGCGCTACCAGATACAGCCAACCTTGTGGGTCTGGATTCCCACCCCCCCCAGCCAGTTCGCAATTAATCTCAAAGGGCATGTGGCACCAATGCAAATCAGGAATTCCCCAGCCAGCCTCTAAGGAACTCAATAATGGTTTCATTATTGCAAACTTTCCTTGCCGCCCTTTATCAGAGCTGGCCAGGTCCAAAGCAGCTTAGCTGCTGTGTTTGGCACTGGCCATAGAAAAGGCTGGGGCGCATGATTACCTTGAAGTGGGCAGGGGATTTCATCCGGCTTTGAGGAGGTGGATTTTGGCTCGGAGACAGCCACACATTTGATGGGATGCTCTCTTTTCCCCAGTCTCCTCTGCGAGATGAGGTGGCATTTAATCCTTTTGCTGTCGCGCCATCTATAGTGGGAGAATTCGAAGTGTATAAATCACTCCTCAGCTTGGCCTCTGACCCCTGAACCAGCTCTGTGCTTCTTCCCAATAAGGCAACTCGGGGCAGGGCTGGCGGGGTTGGGAGAGAAACCCCTCTGGAGTCCATAGAGGGTGGGTCACAGCTTTGCTGTCAGCAATTAACTAAGGAAATAGTGGGAAACTTGAGCAGGAAAATTCTCTCTCTCAAACTTAAAGCTTGTTCTATAGAAGCATCTTCCTTCTGTAGCATAGAGCTGGGTGGGAAGAAATGGGCTTAGGAAGGAAAGGAATGCTCTGAGAGAGCTTTTGCTTGCCAGGAGCACCGAGAAATCAATGCCAGCCCCAGGCTCTGTCCAGCCCAGTATCCCATCTCTGACAGGAGCAACATCTAGTGATTCAGGGGATGGTGCCAGACATCCCTGCCTGCCCCCACCCCCTGTTGTGACCAATAACAGGGCTGTAACAACATAGGACTCAGGGGGTGGTTCTCACTCTATTGAAATCAATGGCAAAACTCCCATTGATGTCAGGGGAGGAAGGATTGCACCTTCATACGTTGGTCAGGTATACAAGCCTACCCCTCACATTCGCGCGGGGTGTGTGTGTGTGTGTGTCAGACATTCACTGGTCATGAAATTCTCCCACCTCTCCCGACACACCCCGCCCATTGCAAGCAGAGCAGAATGAGTAGATGTTCTCATATTTGCACTTGCCTTTCACATTGTAGGATTGTTTCTTTTCTTCTTTGTTTATTTATTATTTGATATCCCGCCCCTCCTGCCAAAGGCAGCTCGGTCGGCTTACAATATATAAAAATATAAAAACATACATAAAAATACACAAACAGCAACATAAAACATCTAAAATAGGGGGAAGAGGGAACAAAAAGGGGGAAACATCTGCCTGGAAAAAGAGGAGGGAGGGGAAAAAATACCCCACCTTTACCACCCCACATAAAAATAAAAACCTACCCGCACCCATCTCCCTCGCCAAAGGTCCGGCGGAACAGCCAGGTCTTGCATGGACGTCGAAAAGAGGAGAGGTCCGGGGCCACCCGGGCCTCTGCCGGGAGGGAGTTCCACAGACTCAGTGCGGCCACCAAGAAGAACGCTCTCTCCATAGTTGCCCCCGGGGATACCCAGGGGACTTTGGGAAGGGCACTCCCGGTTGACCGCAGGGTCCAATCCAGAGCATCGTCCCTCTGGATCCTGCAGGCGATCCCGCAGCTATATGGGGCCCAAGCCATATAGGGTTTTATAGGTAAGACTCAGCACCTTGAATTGGGCCTGGAAGACTATACGCAGCCAGTGCAGAGAACGGAGCACCAGTGTAATATGCTCCCGGCGGCCCGTTCCCATAAGGAGATGGGCCACCGCATTCTGCACCAGCTGCAGTCTCCGAACCATCACCATGGGCAGCCCCACGTAGAGCATGTTACAATAGTTCAGTCTTGAAGTGATGAAAGCATGGATGATAGTGGCCAGGTCGGAGTCTGAGATGTACGGCTGAAGCCGTCGCACCAGGTGCAATTGGCGGAATGCGCTCCTCGCCACAGCTCCAACCTGGGCATCTAGACGAAGCTCCGCATCAAGGAGCACTCCCAGACTCCAAACCTAGGGAACCAGTGGGGGACGAACCCCGTCAATGACAGGGGATGCCATACCCACCACCTTCCCCACTAGCATCACCTCCATTTTGTCAGGATTCAACTTCAGTCGGTTTGCCACAGCCGCTAGACATCACGTAAACACCGAGACTGCGGGGTCTGGATCAGATGAAAAAGAGAGATAGAGTTGAGTGTCATCAGCATATTGATGACAATGAACTCCAGAGCTCCTCACGACTTCGCCCAGCAGCTGCATATACACATTGAACAGGAGAGGGGACAAAATGGAACCCTGCGGAACTCCACGCGAGAGGTTCCGTGGAGATGAAAAATGGTCCCCAAGCACCATCCGCTGAGTTCTTCCGGCCATGAATGAGCAGGACCATTCAAGAACAGTCCCACCCACCCCGGCCTGGTCCCACAGGTGAGTCACCAATATCTCATGGTCAATGGTCTAAAAAGGGAAGGTTAGAGACAGGCCGATAACTGGCGAGGGAATCAATGTCCAGAGATGTTTTTTTGAGCAGGGGCCACACCACCACCTCGAGGCAGCTCGGCACCCTGCACTCCCAAAGGGAGGCATTGACCACTTCCGCCAGTAAGTCCCAGCGTCTCCTGGCTTGCCATAACCAGCCAGGATGGGCATGGATCCAGTTCACAAGAGTTGGCTGTGACCATCCCAAGAACATCCTCTGCATCAGCAGACGAGATCCACTGAAACTGATTCCACAAAGTAGGACAAGGTAAGGCTTCCATAACCTCTGGTTCTCCTATCGTAATAAGTACAGCATAGAAGTCATGGTGAATGTGAGCAATTTTATCAACATGTCACAGCGCGCACTGGAAGGTTCCAGTTCCAGGTGGAGGGAGGCCAGACCGACCAGCCTCCTCACCACCCAGAGAAGCTCTGCTGGACAAGACTTCACTGATGCTACAAGGGCAGCAAAGAACTCCTTCTTTGCTGCCCACACAGCCACGGCATAGGCTCATAAACTGGCTCTATGTCACAATCTGTCGACTTCAGCATGAGAACGGTGCCAACCTTGCTCTAACCGCTGCCGTTCTTGCTTCAGCAACTGCAGATTCTCAGTGAACCAAGGAAGCCTGCAGTTCCGATGCCTAGGGAATGGACACCTAGGAGCCGTCTGGTCGATGGCCTCAGTCAGCAAGATGTTCCAAATAGCAATGAGGTTGTTGATCATCAAGATCAGAGGGTAATTCCCCCAGAGCATTCTGGAACCTCTCTGGTTCCATCAGTCTCCGGGAGCAAACCAACCAAACTAATTCCACACCCCTACGGGAGAAGACAGGCCCATAGGAGATAATTATCTGTCCATGACAATGACACTCTTGACACCTCCCCTACCAACGGATCACCCACCTCAAGGCCAGTGCAGAAAATCAGGTCCAGGGTATGTCCCCCATCATGTTTTGGGTCGATGACTACTTCAGACATGTCCATGATTACCATGACAGCCACGAACTCGTGCTCCACTCCTTCAAGACTGGCGTTGGCGTGAATATTGAAGTCCCCGAAGATGGACTGCAATACCACCAGCTCTGCCAGACCATGCAGGAATGCTGCCGTACAGGTAGGTGCACAGTATACGCAGTAGGGATGTGCGAACATGGTTCAGGGGTTCGGCATTCGACCCAAACTTGGGGTGTTTGGTCCGTTCGCGAACACCCCGAACCCAAACTGCCCCCCGCCTGAACCGGCCGAACGAAGTTTGGGTTCCAAACCCGTTCAGGCAGGGGACAGGGGGGAGCCCGTTTTTCCCTCCCCCCTCCAGGCTGTGCAGATGGAAGGGGCGCTGGGGCTCACCTCCCCGCCCCCCCAGCCTCGTAATTTTTTTTTTTAAAACCCCCCCACCCCAGGGATCGCCCTACCTGGTGGTGCCAGGGCTCCAGCCCTGGGTCCGGCGGCAGCAGTGACAGCAGGTTCGGCGGCGCTCCGGAGCACTTCAGGCCTCTACTAGGCCTTCCAGGTCACATGACCCAGAAGGCCTAGTAGAGGCCTGAAGCGCTCCGGAGCACCACCAGACCCGGACCCACTGCCACTACCGCTGCCGCCACCAGACCCAAGCCCGGAGCCTGACCTACCTGGTGGTGTTGGGGCTCCGGCCCCAGGCCCGGCGGCAGGTCCAGCAGCGCTCCGGAGCGCTTCAGGCCTCTACTAGGCCTTCTAGGTCACGTGACAGGTCACATGACCCAGAAGGCCTAGTAGAGGACGGAAGCGCTCCGGGGCACCACCAGACCCGCTGCCGCTGCCACCACCGGACCCAGGGCTGGAGACCTGGCACCACCAGGTAGGGCGATCCCTGGGTTGGGTGGTTTTAAAAAAAAAAAAATTACAAGGCTGGGCCGGGTGGGGTGGGAGGTGAGCCCCGGCGCCCCTTCCACCCACGCAGCCTGGAGGGGGGAGGGAAAACCAGGTTCCCCCCCGTCCCCCACCCCCCGCCTGAACGGGTTTGGCCCCCCCAAACAGGTTCGGGCCAAACAGCCCAAACCCAAATGGTTTTGGGAGGGGGCGAATCCCAAACAGACCGAACATTGAACCCTCCGGTGTTCGCACATTCCTAACTAGCAGCACTCCTAATTTGTCTCCCTAAAAATCAATCACAAGATGGAGACCCTCAATACCTGACATAAGCTGCACTGGATACTTCCTAACAGACCATGAGTCCCTAAAAACAACATTCTGTGAATATCCAAAATATCCATTATTCACAGTCGCAACAGTATTCACAGATCCACCTATTGGTTTGTTTCAGTTTGGTTATTTCAGTTATCTTGGTATTTCGCCAAAGTACTCAAAATAACAAAAACCACTGAAATATCGAAAGAAATGGAAATGGATATTTGTTTCGGAAAACCAAGTGTGAGCCAAGTGGTTCATATCTGCTTTGTTGGGCCCTATTTAAAAAGCAGGCGAAATCGTTGGATCCGATACTCACTGTGGAGATTTGTTTCAGCTCCAAGATTCGCAAGGCCCAATACAGGGTTTTCAGTGCAAGAGGCACACAGCCCTCTTGCTACTCTCCAAGGTCTGCTCCCCAACCATGTTGGTACTTGTTCTGTGGGAAGCTTCAGCTGACCCCTCGCCCGCTCAGACACTACTCTCGCCAGAGAGCAGGCGAAGTGGGTTATTTTCACAGCTCTGATCTGCAGGTGGATGGGGGAATAATCTGCAATTGACCTGGGGAGGGGCTTCCAAGGGCGCCCTATGCTGGGGATCCCAGTGCTTGTAACGTGACACTGACCCAGAAGGGGTCAAGTCCCAGCCTTCCCTCTCCCTTGACATCTCAGCTCCTCAATTCAAATGGTGGCTGCCAGCGCTGAGCAGATAGCTAGGCACTTGCACACACTGGGATCTATCCTGACAAGGGTCATTCCAGAGCTCCCAGCTCTGGAAGCACTCAGGACCTGGGGGCCCCTGTGTTCTGGCCAGGGACTGTCTTTGGTTCTGTGCTGCACTAGGCACTTTGGGATCCAGTCTCTCCAACGATGCCTCTAGGAGCCCACTGAGACATGGGTGATGTGTGTTGGGTGGGGACTGTGGTGCCTGAGCCACAGGAATAGGAGTCTGTTTCAGCTCCCAGCGGCTGTGGTTGCTTTGCTATCTCAAGCTATAGCAATGAGGCAAATCCTGCCTGCTCCCAGCTTCCCTTGCACTGAGGAGGAGCACACATACGGGTACTTGGCTGAGACAGAGCCTGACCATGGACAAGTGGACTGGTATTCTGTGGATCTGCTACCCTGGACTTTGGAGCCCTAGTCTTGCCTCTGCCACTGCCCTGCTGAGTGACCCTGGTTCCATCACCTTCCTTTTCTGTGCCTCTGCTTACTTGCTTTGTCTTGGCAATAGAGCTCTTGGCATCATCCCCACAAGCATCCTCTCCCTAATAAACCCCTCTCCTGGCCTGATTCTCCCCCCCGCGGTTTTGCACGTTCCGCAGACACTCCGAAAGAGCACTGGGAAATTCCAAAGCCAGAATAGCTTCCTCTAAAAGCTTTTAGGCTTGCAACGTGACAGCATTTTATTTTCCTGTCACATCAAACCCAGGCTTGAAAGCAAGGGGAGGCAGAGCTCCAGACGGTGGGTGCTGTCCACACCCAGAGGCAGACCCCCCACACCCAGGGTAGCCTTTCTCCACTGGACTGAGATCAACACTCGGTTCTAGCCAGGTGGGGAAATTAGAGCTGGTTTGGATTGGATGTTGTTTTTTAATTTGTTTTGTTAAAATAAAATTTCGACAAAAACTTGGGATGGGAAGGAAACCCCAAATTTTCAGGAATATTTTGGATCTTTTGTGAAATCTTGAGATTTCATTTGGGGGGGGGGAATACACACCCTCTCGTGCACCCCCCCTCCCGGTTTGCTTACACTGTGAAATCGAGCCGTGTTTTCAGCTGATTAATAACGAGATTTGCAGGATCCCTAGGGCCAGATTGATCTAAACAGCCCAGCGCCAGCCCATGCCCCGCAGGCGCCACGATCTCCAAATCCAGCTCCACGGAGGAGCTGGAGCCTGGGTGCTGACACGCGCCTGCGCTTTGCCCGAGACGCCGGCGTCGATGCTGCAAATGCAAACTGTGCCTTGGTGCCTGTTAACCCAGCTCGCTCGTGCTCTCTTGGCCCGGGCCGCTGCCGGCTGCCTCCGCCCCCTCTGGCTTTGCCGGCGCGCAGCAGCTGCGCTCAGAATTGCTACCCTGTGATCCCATTTAAAATCATTGATTTACTGCGGAGCCCTCAATAAGAAATTTAGAGCGATTTAAGCTGTTATCTTGCAACGGATCACATGGCGCCGGAATAGGGGGCCTGAACAATTGGAGCTGAATCTAAAACTTCAGGCACGGCGGCCCCCCGGTACCGAGAAGTGCGCTCCGCTTGCCAGAAGCACCAGCTTGAGGAGTGGGAACTCTTCACTCCAGCCAAGTTCTTCCCAGGAGAGTAGGCTCCTCCAGAGGCTTCCTGGGACTTTGATTGCCTTGAACTCTGGTCATGGCTGGTGTAAAGCAGGCAAAGGGGACATGCCCCCAGATTTGAAGTGCAGGAGTCCCCTCCTTAATTCCAGCCCCCCGACAACGCCCCGACTGCCAGCACCAGCACCCCCTCCACTGCCAGCACCATCGCCAGGCAAATTCAGATGCCAGCCGCAGGGGGCAAAGTGGCCCTCTTCCTCCTGGCAATTCCAATGGCATGGTGGCAGCTCCAGATCTGGCACGCCTTCAGTTGGCAACCGGTCAGGCCTGGGTGGAGTTTGGGGAAGGTCTGAGGGGCAGAGCTTTCCCCAACCTCATTTTGGGAGTTGTTACTTCCCTTGCCTTTGGTTTGCTGCAAGACCTCAGAATCGGGCCCTCAAGGTGTGCTCAGCTGCCCCTTCAATGTGCCCTTAGAGCTATAATTTGGGTCGCCGGCTGCTTGGCATCACCCAACTGAAACCAATCTCTGTTCCCCTTCTGCTGAACATCAAGGGTCCCAGGCGATAAAGGTGGGGGGAGGCAGGCAGTCAAGAAACCTCAAGTTACCCCCATGGTCTACCATTAGCCCCCCTGCAGCCACACCTTTCATTTGCCCCTGCAGAAGTTCTCTCTCCCCATCCCGCACAGGGAAGCAATGGAGACTGCTGGGTGCCTCAGAAGGCCAGGGCCAATCCCAGGCCAGACGTCTGCTCCCTTGTGAATGAAAGGAAGAGGGCTGTTGGAGTTGGCCCTGAGGCTGCCAGAGAGCTCACTGCAAACAGAGCTCAGACTGTCGCCGGGAGCTTTCATCAGGTGGAAAGGGCACACGGCAGCTGATCAAGCCAAATGTCACAGAATAATCACTCTTGATTGGAACGTGTGCCGACTCCTCCGGGCGTGATCTTGGGCTGGGAATCAATGTCAGGCGCTAGTTGGTTCTCTCTCTGCCTTGTTCTCTTTCTTCCTGCTTCCATCTGCTAGGGCCAGTCTTCGAGCTGAAATGGGTAGTGGGTTTGGGATGCGTGGGTTTTGGGGTAGCCCTTCGCGGCGTACCTGTACATGATCTGTCACCAAAGTGGGTACTCACAGAACTGCTTGGGGGCCGGGGGGCCATTTGAGTTTCCCAGGGTTTGGGATTGGATATATGTCCGTTTTTCAGTCTTTTCAGTTTTGTAATTGCATCATTTCCGGTAAGTAAGCACGTGCAATAGTGCAAATATGCCCTAAACTGCTCACTGTACCCTTCCTTGGCAGCCTCTGCCCTCTCTGGTTCCTTGACTTTCCACGTCTGTTGGATTGGAGCCAGTAGCCAAGCTATGGGTTGGGGCTGCTGTGCCCCCAGTGGATTGGCAGGGCACCTGGGGCAGGGCTGGAAAGGGGAGGGGGCAGACAGGGAAAATGCCACCGGCATCCTAGAGCTTCCACTTGCCAAAACCAAAAGGGGTAAAGAAGAATCTAGAAGGAAGTTTCTTCAGAATTTGCAAACTTTGGGGCCAAAAGGCTCTTTTCAAACCCTCCCCTGTTTCTTAAAGCAGCCAATCTCCTCCCAAGAGACAGGAGCTGCTGAGATCTTCTCCAAGGGAGACCGTGCTCTTTACCCCAGGGAGCTGATAGACTCACGATGCTGCCCAGAATCGTGCCTGGCAGACAGAGCAGATCCCTTTGTTCCCCAATCCATCCCCTTGGTGCCTACCCTGGCATTTTGGTGACAACAAAGCAGGGGCTCAGCGGCAGCCTCCTCGTTCAGTGCAGGGTAGCGGTTCCTTCCTTCCCATCTTCCCCTGATTTGTGGCATTCATGCCAGAGTGCTCCAGTACTGAAAGGGTTACCCCCAAAGCTGCTCAGTGCTCTCAGAATGTGTGTGAAGCTCCACAGGCTGCTTTGCTTCCACCACTTTGCAAAGGCTTCAGCACCGAGTCTCTGCAGCACACGTGGGTGGACCACGGCCTACTGCAGTTCAAAGCTCTCTGTGGCAGCTCAATTCGCATCTGAGAGGGTTGGATGGTGATTAATACAGCTCGGAGAGTCCTCCTGAAATAGCTTGGCCAGAAACACTCAGGCCCAAGGCCGATCCTGTCTGCTCTGAGCCAGGATCACAGCAGAAAGCCTTGAAGGAAGAATCTGCAAGCTCCAGATTACACACACACCCCCTCTTCCCATCTGGCCCAGCATGGGCACAGAAGCCCAGCCCACTGAAGTGGTCCAATCCCAGTGTGAACAGTAAGGGAGCTTCTATGCCCCCAGGCCCACACTAGATGCTTCCTATTCCTGGAACTCCTTCCCAGAACTCCTTTGCCCTAGTCTTGTCTAAATCCCTCCTGAAAGCTTTCTTCTTCCCTGAGGCTTTGCCTAGCTCCTTGCCTCCGTTATCGAAATTGCTAGGGATGGGCAAACGCGGTTCGGATGTTCGGACTGAACTCGGTCTGTTCGGACGTCCGAACCAAACTCTCAAATGACCGAACCGTTCGGTCGTGTTCGGATGAGTTCGGGGGCAGGAAAAACATCTTTTCAGGGCCGAAAATTAGGTTTCGTTTCGGTTTCGATAGTGCTATTTTTGACTGTTCGGCCAAGTTCAGCCAACCCAAATTTGGCTGAACCGAACCATCAAACCCGAACTCGGGTTTCGAACCAAACATCTGAACCGCATTCTGTTCGCCCAGCCCTAGAAATTGCTTGCTGATGTTCCTCTACTACTGTCTTTTCACTCAGGTTCCCCCTCTCCCCTGTAACTAAGCTTGCTTATTTTTTTGTTTGTTTTATTGATTTATATCCCACCCTTCCCCCAAGGCTCAGGGTGGAGTACCTGAGCATGTGCACCTGTGACTTCCCAACATCATGAATGTATCTTTGTCTCTCCCTGTTGCCCTCTTCCTTGGCTTCCTTCCCTTGTCTCTCCTAGACTGGAAACCCCTGAGGGCAGGGACCGATCTCTAATTACTGATTGTTCAGTGCAAGGTACATTGCTGGTGCTGTATAAATACTTCATTCATTATTATTATTGTTTTATTATTAAGAATAATGAATAAATTAGTGCTGAAACTTGGTATTCAGTTTTTTTCAGAATTTGCCAAGGATCATGGTCCTCAGTTCAGAACCACCGAGTTCCAAGTTTCCAAGGATCAGGTCCAGTACTCAGAAAGTCTGGAACCCTCAAGCGAGTGATGGATCCGCATGCGATCAGGGTGACCCACGCCTAACCTAGCTTCTCTGAGCTAGGAAACGAAACTTAGTACCATATTTGGTAGACGGGGATAATGGGAGGGGACAGGTGAGAGGGAGACGAGCACAGTACAGTTTTTTATTGGCTGGCAGGGGCAAAGTAGCCATTTGGCCATTTTTCAGTTTCTGGTGACTTTGACAGTGTTTGCTACACTGCTGTATCTGTAGGTATTTTGGCTTGGAGGGGAGGTATAGGGGCAATGCTGGGGGTTACTAGTCACCCTGCTTTATATATATATTAAAGTGGGTGCTTGAGCATAGGGCAATGCTGTGGGTTTTGCACTCTTTGGTTTTGCAGTTTTGGGTTTGTCTCTTTTGCTGTGGGTTTGGCACTGTACTTTTGCTGTGGGTTTGCCAAAGAGTGCCCAGCTGGGGCACGGGAAGATACTTAGTTTTTGGTTAATTATGTTGTGTTGCCATGGGGGGGAGGGCTTTCCTTTCATGGGGGTACAGAGCAAGGAAGACACATGGGAGGGGATTTTTTCAGGGGGGGTTGCATCTAGTTTCTTGTGGCTCTGCCTGCAGGTGGCACGCATGAACAAATACCTCATGTTTCTGCTACCAAAACAAAATTCTCGTATCATTATCTCCTCCAGGCGGGTATCCTGGCACATGTCGGCCCCAGGGAGGGTGCGGAGCCAGTTAGGTTGGTTCGCCCCCGAAGGCTTATGAAACCAGAAAGGTTCCAGATAGCTCTAGGGGATGTTTCCTCTGACCTCGATGGCTGCTCATTCGATGGCCTCGTGTCTATGTGGAATTCCATGCTGACGGAGGCCATCGACCGTGTGGCCCCCAGGCATCCGATCCCGAAGCGCCGAAATTCAGCTCCCCATGGTACACGGAGGAGCTGCGGTGGATGAAACATGAAGGGCAGCGGTTAGAGCAACGGTGGCGTTGCTTGCATGCTGAAGTTGACCAATTGTGGCATAGAGTCTGGTTACGTACCTATGCCGTTGTGGTGCGCCCTCATTGCGTCCGCTAAGTCCCGCCTGACTGAGCTGTTCTGGGTGGTAAGGGGGCTGGTCAATCCGACCTACCTCCGCCTGGACTTAGAATCCTCAAATGCTCGCTGTGATTTGTTTGTGGACTTTTTGCAGATAAAATCGCTCAAATTCACCACAGTTTTGATGCAACTTTTTTAGCAGAGGCCGGGTCAGAGGCAGTAGAAGCCCCGTCTTGTCCTGTTTTGTGGGATGAGTTTCAGGCTGTGTTGCCCTCGGATGCGGGGGATGCTCTTGGGACTGTGTGACCCACCTATTGTGAATTAGATCCATGCCCGTCCTGGCTAGTTAAGGCTAGCCGGGAGACATTGGGGCCGTTGTTGACAGGGATAGTCAACACCTCCCTTAGGGAGGGCAGGGTGCCAGATTGCCTCAAAGAGGCAGTGGCTTTCATCTGAGTTATGGCACGGAGACTACGCTTGTGGCCTTGGTCGATGACCTCTCCCGTGAGTTGGACTGGGGTCGCTCAATCCTGTTAGATCTCCCAGCTGCATTTGATACCATTGATCATGAGTTGCTGGTGACTCAGCTGTGAGACTGGGCAGGGATTAGCGGGACTGTTCTTGAATGGTTCTGCTCTTTCCTGACTGGGAGAACCCAGCGTGTGGTCCTGGGGGAGTTATCATCTCCCCCCCCTCCTCCCCCCAGGGCCTCACATGTGTGGTTTCGCAGGGTTTCATCTTATCCCCTCTCTTGTTCAATGTGTACATACAGCCTTTGGGGGACGTTGTCAGGGAGTTTGGGGTCAGGTGTCATCAGCTATATCTCTCATTTTCCTCTGACTCAGGCCCTGCAGTCTCGGTGCTTACCCGGTGTTTGTCCGCTGTGGGGGATTGGATGAGGGCGAGCCGCCTGAAACTAAATCCTGACAAGACGGAGGTGATGGTTGTGGGGAAGACTGAGGGGGTAGTGGCCCCCATCATTGATGGGATCCATCCTCCCCTGGTTTCGCAGGGGTGCTCCTGGACCCGCAGCTCCACCTGGATGTCCAGGTAGAGGTTGTGGCGAAGGGGGCATTTTGCCAGTTATATCTGGTACGTCAGCTTAGACCATATGTCTCGGACTCAGATCTTGCCACAATCATCCATGCTTTTATTACCTCAAGCCTGGATTACTGCAGTGCACTCTACGTGGGGCTACCCTTGGTGCTGGTTCAGAAGCTGCGGCTGGTACAGAATGCGGCGGCCCGTCTCTTGATGGGGACGGGCCGATGTGAGCACGTTACACCAGTGCTCTGTTCTCTGCACTGACTGCCGATAGTTTTCCAGGCCTAATTCAAGGTGTTGGTGTTAACGTTTAAAGCCCTAAATGACTTAGACCCCACCTACCTGCAGGGCCGCATCACTCTCCGGGTCCTGGATCGACCCCAGCGGTCGGCCAGGGGCATCCTCCTCAGGGTTTCCCAGGTGTCCACCGTGAGGAGGGCATTCTCTGTGGCTGCGCCGCGGCTGTGGAAGTCCCTCCTGTTGGAGTTCCGCTTGATTACTGACCTCCCCTCTTTCCGCAGACACTGTAAGACCTGGCTGTTCCACCAGGCCTTTCCCGAGGGGGGTGGGTTGGGTTAGGGTGGGTAGGGATGGGTTTATACTGTTTTAATTGTTGTTTATTATATATTTTAATGTGTTTCAAAATGCTGTGAGCCGCCCCAAGATGCCTGAGGCAGGAGGCAGCGGCATATACGTTCTAGAAATAAATAAATATTCATTTCTGCCTTGTAGGTCAGCCAAGATGATAGGTTAGCTAGCTTTAAACATCAAAGAGAGAGAATAAAAGCACTTCCCTCAAGAGGAACAACAGTCAAAAGGCCTTACCTCAGAGCTCACCAGTGGAGAAGTCACTGTTACGGTGACCCCAAGTATACTGCTTTCTAACAGGGTGCAGGCTTATAGGAAACAAAATATACATACAAAGCTAAATACAGTTTGCTTCCCACAAACCCTCACTTGTCTGGAAAAAAAACTGCAGGATTGTGGACAAGCATCTGATAAAGGACTTATGGGAAATAAGTTTTGTATACCAAATCAGACCTGCAAATCTTGCTTTCCATAAGCCCTCCTTTGCTAGGGAAGCTTTCCCTTAAAGGGACAAAGACCAAAAGGGCAGCCAAAAAGCTACTTGCTTGGATTTTGTCTTTGCTAAACTGTGAACCTCATCAGTAGAGAACTCAAGTGGTGTTCTGGTGACCCTAAACAAACAGCTCTGCATCAGAGGGAGGGCCGGGGAAAGCAAAACTTGCAGACATAACTTAATGTTCAGCTTAAATTTTGCTTCTGCTAAGCCCTTACTCTGATTTTGATCCCCCTCTTCCATCTGCTCCCAAGCACAGCAAGAACGTATGGGAAGAACCTGCTTCCAGGGAGCTCCCCCTCTTCTGGAGACTGGATCTCTTTCTAAAAAAGGATTCTTCCAGCCAGCCAGGATCAGTTCTGCAGCCCCATGTATGCAGGATGGCAGAACAGAGGATCTAGTGACCATGGAGCCAGGAGGGATGCAGTGTTGAGGTTTGATCTGCAAATCCCTTCTCTGTCCCAGCCGTGACTGCGTTAGCCAGATCCACATCCAACGTGCCCAGCAGCTGAGTGTCAATTATGTCAGGAGCTCTAATGCTAGACTGGCATTATCCTGCCTAAGTCTGGCTCCTGCTGCTGTAACGAGGGAAGCTCTGTCTTCCTTGGCTTAATTGGCTCTCTTGTCGTCGGTATTCACCGCCCCCCCACAGCACAGCAGCGAGCTCCATTTCACAAGGCGTGATGCCGCCCCGGCTGAGCACAGAGGAAATTTGGCAAGCAAACAGCTTCCCCAAGAGCTCACAGCCTGCTCCTGGTCTGAAGCAAAAGAGGCCTGGGATTACATGGTCCCTCGAGAGAATCACTCTGTGCAGCTTCTCGCTCGAAGAGACAGGGAGCCCCCAAGGGCAAGACGTTACCGAGGAGGCGAAACAAAATCTTGCACTCGCTGCTTTGTGTCTCCATCTGTTTGGGTTGGATTGTTCTTCAACTGCTTGGGTCTGTCTTGAGGAGGGTTTTTAGGGACGTTGCTAGAAGAGAAGATCCTAAACTGGGGTTTGGGGACTAGAGCTGAATGTTCAAAGTGAGATCATCCCAGACACATGCTCATCCCGTTTCATCTTAAAAGCCTCCGATGGTGGAGACTTCACAGCTTCTGGGGAGCCCATTCCATCACCGGAGCACCCGCACCGTCAAGGATTTTTGCCTCGTGATCCAGTCTAAGGCCATTTTCACACATTTTACTGGGGAGGCAGGGAAACGTCCGTGGTGACAATTGCGGCTCTATTCTCAACAGGAATTAGCGCCCGTGGGAATGCGCTGTTCTGCGTTGATCCCATGAGAATGCCCGTCGCCGTAAAAGCTACCTGGTCCTGCGTGAGTGTTCCTGTAGGGTAAGCGCGGAATAGCGCATTCCCACGGGCGCTAATTCCCATGAGAATAGAGCTGTGATTACAGTCGCTGACTTTTCCCTGCCTCCCCGGTAACAGGTGACCGCTTCCTGCAGCTTCTACCCATCTTGTCTTGCCCTCCAGAACAAGAGAGAACAATTGTTCGCCATCTTCTTTATGGCCCCCCTTGTCAAATATTTGTAGATTTATCCTAGCCTCCCCCTTAGTCTTCTTTTTTTTTAAGCTAAACATACCCAAATCCTTCAACCTCTCCTCGCATGATTTACATTCTCAATCTTTTTTTTTTTTCCATCTTTGGGTGTTTTTCGACAAGCGCCTCTCCATCCATCACCCACCCATCATGCCTGTTGCAGGGCTGCATAGGGCACCAATGTGGCCCTGCCACATGCATGATGGGTGCGTAGTGGGTGGGGAGGCACTTGTCAAAAAACACCCGTCATTTCTCTCCTCTGCACCCTGTCCAACTTTTCTATGTCCTGTTTAAAATGGGGCGTCCCAAACTGAACACAGTACTCCAGCTGCAGCCTAATCAAAAACTGGGTAGAGAGGCACAATGATGGGTGAAAACAGATGTGCGGGTGGTATTAATGGGAGCCATAGGCCCGGGGGTGGGAGGGGCACCGGACAAATGTGCCCACAGCTGGAGAGCTGTCCCGCCACCCACCCGTCCACCCCAGGGAGGGCAGGGAGCTAAACAAATATGTGGGTGGCCAGCTCTGCCCGCCCTCTGCTCCCAGTCCCCCCGTCACCATCATGATGGACAGTCATGGCAGCCCCTGCCCCAGGGTGGGTATGGCGGGGCAGAACAAATGTGCTAGCCTGCCTTGACCGGTGTGGGGCGGCTCTTGGCCTTGGCTGTGACCTTGGAGATTTTCCAAGGACGCACCCCAGACTAGCCACCTACCCAACCCCGAGCAGTCCCAGGCTAACATCTAGTGGCGCCTAAACAGACATGCCGATGGGTCTCAAGCGAGACACCAGCAAAAAAAAAAAATGGAGAGTCACTGTGTTAGAAGGTGTCAGTGAGCACAATCCCCCTAGAGCAGGAGACATTTCCAAGGTAGAAAATACAGGGTGTTTACAGATGTACCACTAACTGTTACATCGGTTATGTTTTTGGAATAAACACACATTCACCTATTATCTCTGTTTGCAAAAACACACTTTGTGCTGCACACTTCCGATGGATGTGATTCCAGACACCATGCTGGTGGGCGACAGCCTGTAGCTGCTGTTAAGTACAGAGATGAGTGTCACTGCCCCACTTCCATCGTGGACTGATTGACGGTGAGTCCTGCATCACCAGCTGCAGCAACATTCTGGGCAAAGGGCAGGCAGCAGTGGGGGAGCAGCTGCAAGCCATAGGGAAATGGGGAACAGTCACGTGCCTGTTAGGAGGAGACTATTACGCCAATCATGGTATCATCAGTCAATGCAATATGGAATGGCTTTGCAATATACTTATTCTTAAAGTTACATCTGGTAACATTCACTTCCTGGCACGCATTGCATTTAACATGGTTTGGGTGTCCTGGACACGTAACTGCTGCTACATATATCAGGTTATCAAGGATGCATTGTCTTTTAGGAGATATCCGGTGCAGGCTCCACCAGGTGTTGAGTGTCTCCATCTTGTGTTGCATTTGTCCAGGGGCAGATTAGGGGTGCTGCTGGTGTACCGTGCACCCAACTGCCCGGCGGCATCCCTACATGCTCTTGCTGATCTGGTGTCAGATGTGATCCTCCAGACCCCTAGACTAGTGGTCCTGGGGGACTTTAATATCCACACTGACACCGATCTTGGAGGAGCGAGGCATGAGTTCATGGCCTCCATGACAACCATGGGCCTGTCCCAAATCATCTGTGGCCCCACACATGAGGAGGGACATACAC
>QEPC01010836.1:639135-650508 GCA_003113815.1 Sphenodon punctatus | reverse complement strand
GTGAAAACAGACATGACGCTAACCACCCTTTAACCACCCTTGGTGGTTATTTATGCATGTTGCAGGGCTGTATTGGTGCCCTATGCAACCCTGAAACATGCATAAATGACCACCAAGGGTGGTTAAAGGGTGGTTAGCATCATGTCTGTTTTCACCCACAGGCTTAGGGTTAGGATCACAGGGACTGTGACTTGGGACTGAAGGTCATTGGCAGAGCTGTGGGGAGCCCAAGGCTGGGATAGCAGCAGGCTATGGGCCAGGATTGACAGCTGTAGGAGGTCCAGGATTGGGATAGCAGGGGCTGTGGCTTGGGATTGAGGGTCATTGGCAGAGCTGTGGGGAGCCCAGGGCTGGGATAGCAGGGGGCTTTGGGTCAGGACTGAGGGACACAGCAGAGCTTGGAGATGGTGTGGTTTTAGATGGACACAGGAGAAGCCCACCCCCAGAGCTGCTCCAGGGGTGCACCCCCACATCTGCCTGCTCCCAACCTCCCCTGGGTCCACTTTAGACAGACCCAGAGGATTCCCCTGGCCACGGTCTGCCCATGTGGTGCCCCCCCACACACACACACCATAGAGTTGTGATGCTCTAGTATGGTGCCTGAAACTCTATGATGTTGCCAGGGCAACAGCCAGCTGGGAGTGAAACTACAGCATGGGTCCACACCCCAGCCCGCTCTGCTGGCGGCTCTCTGGGATGTTCCGGAGTGAGGCAAGCGGGGCTGACCTGGAGCAGGTTCAGCCTGCTGCATTTTCACATCTGGTAGGCCACCTTCAAACAGAGTGGCCAGCCCGCAGGTGAAGTGGGCTGGCGGTGCTGCTGAGCCCCGGAGCTGCAGTCCATCTGTACCCAGGGGTGAGATAACAGGCAGTTGTTGGTCGAGAATGAGGGGCAATATATGTCCTATTAAACTGGAATTAGGCCCTGTATGGGAGAGGAAATCTTGATGCAACAGCATGTGTTTAGCGCTGCTTAGGCAGCAAACAGAGTGGTCAGCCTCCTCAGGGAAGGAACAGGAAACCAGCCCACAGCACAGCACACCACACCGGGCATGATTACTCAGGTGCTTTGGGCTGTATGCAGTACTGCTATCCGTGGTGCTGAACCCACCTTTCAGCACAATTCAAGGTGCTGGTTTTGACCTATATGCCCAAAGGGCTTGGGCCCCAGGTATCTGAAAGACTGCCGCTTCCCTTACGTTCCATTGCAGCCTCTGAGGTCAGCTGAGGACACCCTCTTGCGAGTACCAACTGCCCAAGAGGTTCGCACAAGGGCATTGGTGGCTGTCCATATGTATAGAACTCTCTCGCCTTGGAGATCCACCTAAGCCTGAGCCTACTTACCTTTCGGAAGAGGTGTAAGACCTTTTTGTTTGGCCAGGCATTTGGTGGACAGGATAGGGATAGCGGGTAGGGAGAGGGCTGGTGGGTGCGGTTTAGTGTTTCTTTTAAATGCTTTTATATGTTTTATATGTTCTTTGTTTATGTATTTAAAATATTTCTCCACGCTGCCCTGAGCCTTCGAGGGAAGAACGGGATAAAAATTAAATAAACAATCAATCAAACAAACAAATAAATAAAGTGGTGCTAGCCCTGCCTCCTAGAGCTCGGTGACCAAGCTTCCATAAATAGTCTGCTGAGTATGTGAGCTGTGCTGCCCCCTTCTGGATGAATCCAGAGCTACACTACTGTGCATCCTATTCCCTGCCTTTAGATGAGACTCCAACTTGCAGAAATCCCTCCCCTATATCCTAACCCCATTTTGTCTTAGTGTTAAATGCAAACTCTTGGCTGGCCACAGATATAGGGAGCCTAGTCCTCAGCTACCCAGGCCCTTTCCTCCCCTGGGCATAGCATCCTTTGCACAGCCAGAGAGGGGCCTCTGTGCAGCTAGGAGCCATGCCATCAGGGGTGGGGTGTATCCCCATCCTCCTCTGCTCAGGGGGTTCTTCCCAGGTGTTCTTACGGCACTGGATGCTCTACCAGGAGCTCTGCTTTTCAAAGTCTGTGCTCTTTTGGATTTGAATGTCACCAGCATGGAACTCATCCAGCAATTGATCAGTGAGAAATCCTTCCAAATGGCAGAAGGACTTTCTCAGCATCTGAGGAGGTACGCTTTCCCTCCAAGTGCAGGTCTGCTGAGGGCACCCACAACATATATTGGTCTGCACTGGGAAGAATTCAGTGGGCCAGAACTTAGCAGAGCCATTAAAATGGGGAATGAGGCCAGGGGGGAGGGATCTAAGGGGACATTTTCCCCTCATTGGGTTTGGGCTGTAACACAAGCATCTTGGGGGGGTGGGGTGTAAATTGAGGAGTTGGGCTGTCCCCAGGGGCACCCTGCTGGCATTTGAACTCCCCATCAGGTGGGAAAATTCACATGCCAGCATCAGAGGGCAGAGTGGCGTTCTGCTCTCTAGGGATGTGCGAACAGAACACGGTTCGGTCGTTCGGTTCGGGAACCAAGTTCAGGTTCGCTCCGGTGACCGAGTTCGGATTCAGTCATTCGGTTCAGTGGAGTTCGGTTCGGCCAAACGTTCGGAAATCAGTATTGCTATCGGTCTAGGTATCGCGTGGTCCCGTGATTCGGTCAGAAACCGGAAACCCGAAATTCGAGTGCATGCATGTGTGGTGTGGCTGGCTGGATGTGTGGTGGTGGTTGGTGTGGTTTCTGGTTTGGATGTGTTGATTTGGCTGGTTGGTTGTGTGAGTTGGTGGGTGTTTGGTTTGGCTGTATGTTTGTTGACTGTGTTGGGAGAAAAAAAATGAAGAGGCTGAGGCTGAACAGGAACTGGAAGGTCAAGGTGGAGGAGGAAGAGGCTGCTGGACCTAGTTCTGAGGTGGTGGAGGTCAGCTCCTCATCAGAGGAGCAAGAGGGCACAGGAGGAGGTGCTGCCAGGTTTATAAACTTTATTTTTACTTTGAGGACAAGAAGAATACTATCATTAAGCGTGAGCTCACTGGAGTGCGGGTTGGTGGGTGGGTGGTGGGCAGTCAGGCACAAACAATGGGCATCAGCGGATGTCTGCCACAGAGAGAAGGGGGGGGCTCTTCCAGCAGTCAGGTACAAGCCGAAGGAAGCACCCTCACCCAAATACATGCCAGTCATCCCTAGTAAGTGTCTCCAGTTGCCTTGCCATCCCTAGCACCCAAAGGAGGTCAGGATTTGCACGTGCCAGCAAGGGTCTCCAGTTTCCACCCCCAGAAAGGAAGGATTTGCACGTGCCATGCCAGCCACGGTCTCTCCAGTTGCCACCCCCAGTCAGGGCAGGCTTTGCACGTGCCAGCAAGGGTCTCTCCAGTCGCCGTCATCCCTAGAACCCCAAGAAGGGAGGACTAGAGACATCATCATAAATGCATGATGTTAATTATGTGTTGTTTATGTGTTCCTGTTTCAGAGAGGGTGATGGTGCCCGTGCCAGAACCCCATCAAGGAGGAGGTTGTAGCCACTGCCAGAAAGCAAGCAGATGAGGTCTGCGGTCTGGCGGTGGTATGACCTTGCGAAAGGTGGATTCTCAGAATGCAGGGTAAGGCATGGGGCTAGAACAACAGGGAATGGATTGCCCTTGACCTGTTAGGAAATAGGAAGTCCCCTGCAGAAAGAAAGATTGGCCACCCACCCACTTGTGGAGACAGAATGCAGGCAGGGCTTGACAGACCATTGGTCTGACACAGTATGGCACATCTTATGTTCCTATCTTTTTATTTTCTTTAAATATGTGGCAAAAAGATTAAAAGGGGCAGCCAGGGGACCATGTCGGGGCTCATCACGCACATTGAAAATCTGCATAAGATTGAGGTGGCATGTGGTCCTTCTGGGTTGGGAAGGCGCAGCATCAGCAGGGACTCTGGCGCAGAGGATCAGCACCAGAAGGAAGGGGGGAAGGCCCGGCAGAAGCACCGGCACCTGAACCCTTCCACCTCCAGCTCTGCTGGCAAGGAGTCTTCAGCCCCCCGGGAGGAGTCCGAAGAGGAAAGGGCCTTCCGGGCACAGCTGCAGAGGCCCAAAAAACAATATATGGTGGCACTGAGGATCCAAGGTCGCAGTATGGAGGAACGGCTGGTGCGGCAATTCTGGATGCTAAGAGCAAGGGAGCGAAAGGCAGAGGCATATGCCAAGTACCTCCGCACAGAGAGGGAGGACCTTGAAGTTCGCCACCAGTTGGTCGCCACATGGAAGGCCTCCATGGCAGGGGCCGTGGAGTTTGTCCAGCAGCATGGGTATGAGTTGGGGGAGGATGTGCTGCCTGCCCCTGGGTCCCATGCACCCATTTCCCCTTACCCCAATGTTCCGAGGGACAGGCACAGACAAACAAAATTTCTTGTCGTGTATATCAATCTTTGTTTTTTATTTTATAAAGTTGTAATGTATGTTGTTGTTGTTTAAAAAGTTTTTATAAAAGTTATATTTGTTGTTAAGAGCTTTGTTTGACCAGTCCAATCTTTTATGCCTCTATTCTGAAGTTCTGGCAGGTAGCAGAATCTCATTGTATATACAGCTTGTCAGATCCCTACCTGACATCAGCAGCAGCACTAGGTAGTGTGCCAGCCAAGACGTGCCAAGACGTGCCAGCAGTAGGGTTTCAACTTGCAGACAGCCCCCCAGGAGGGGCAGGGATTGCATCTGTGTGAGTGTGCCAGAGATAAAGAGAGACAGGCTCTTTGGCAGTGGGCAGCAGGTGGCGGGTGCTGGTGATCAGAGGGGCTCTTTCAGCAGCTTCAGCGGGCATCTGCGGGTGAGTGCGGAGGAGTAGGCTGGGGGGGGCAGGCTGGCGTGCGGGCACCAGTGGCTGCTGGCCAGTCAGGCACAAGCAGCGGCAGCACCCAGATGATGGATCTTGGAACTGGAGTGACTGCTTCTGGATGCAGTGGAATGGAATGACAGCCCCCGGTGACTGGAATGATGGTCCTGGAATCTCGTTGATGGTTCCTGGGATGGGCATGACTGCTTCAGGTACAGTGGAATGACAGCTCATGGGAGTTGAATGATGTCCCTAGAATTAGTGCCTCATTGGGCACACTTCATTCAATTGTGTGATAGGTGGTAGCAGGTAAAGGAACACACATAGGCAGGCACATATAATACGTTGTGTGTGTTTTTGCCATCTCATTCTGGTAGGTTTGCTGCTGGATGTGGGCATTGAGCATGAGCACATATGAGAGCTCTCACTGGTTCTGGCAGGTGGCAGCTTAAGCTGGATACACCTCTCCCCCCCTCCCCCCCTCCCATCTCTCTTGTTCTAGTGGGGAGCCTCTCTCTCCCTCTCTTTCTCACTGGCCAAATAGTGCAGGTGACAGCATGGGTGGGATCGTGTCTGTCTCTCCTTCTAGCAGTGGGGAGACACTCTCTCTCTCTCCATGAACAGCAGGTTGCTAACTCTTAAAGAAAATGTGGAATGACAGTTCCCTGCGAGCGGAATGATGGCCCCAGAACCGTGATGGTGGGTCCTGGGGATAGAGTGGCAGCTTCTGGATACAGCAGATGGACAGCCCTCCCTGCCAGTAACATAGGCCCCAGAACCCTGATGGTGGGTGCCGGGTCTGGAGTGGCTGTTTCTTGATGCCATGGAATGACAAGCCCAAGAACCCTGAGGGTGGGTCCTGGGGCTAGAGTGGCAGTTTCTAGATATTGGACAGCCCTCCCTGCCTGCCAGTAACATAGGCCCCAGAACCCTGACAGTGGGTCCCGGGGCTGGAGTGGCTGTTGCTTGATGAAATGGAACAATGGCTGACGTGTAGTATCACCAAAAGCAACAGACTTTGGAATGATCGGACACAGAACCTTTGGCACAGACAGCATAGCACTGGCCGGCAGACTGAGGTGGGTTTTGATCTAGGGCCACCTGGGCGGGTGGGCGGGCAGCGTGGCAGGAGCAGAAGGCACGGGCAGGCAGACTGAGGAGGGCTTTGATCTAGGGCCACCTGGGCAGGCGGGCAGCGCGGCAGGAGCGGAAGGCACTGGCAGGCAAACTGAGGCAGGCTTTGATCTAGGGCCACCTGGGCAGGTGGGCAGCATGGCAGGAGTGGAAGGCACTGGCAGGCAGACTGAGGTGGGCTTTGATCTAGGGCCACCTGGGCGGGCGGGCAGCGTGGCAGGAGTGGAAGATACTGGCAGGTAGACTGAGGCGGGCTTTGATTGAGGGCTACCTGGGCATGCAGTTAGGCATCATGGTATGAGAGGCAGTAGAGAAGGCAGGCTGGGACCTTGGCAGGGTACTCGGATGCTAGCTTGGCAAGGACTGTGCAGCGCAAGAGAGAGAGAGACAGTCATATAGGTGGGCAAAGATCGTCTACCCAGAGGCCGTCTGGCACGCTTACAGTTTCCCAATGCCACCCTGCATCATGAGGTCAGTCAGATAAGCCTGCCGAGGCCATCTAGTATGAGGGGGGGCAGGACGGGCACCAGGCATTGGGAGGGAGGGACAGCACCTCAACACAACAGCACAGCAGTAGCCCTAGCCCAGATTGAGGAGAAGCCCCATCCCAAGACTGCTCCTGGTATGGGATGGCACGTGCCACTGCACCATCACTCCATGTCCAGGGGAAGCTCGGGGAATCCCAGCAGCGGAAGGTTCACCTTGACGAACAACTGCTCCACCAACTTGGCCCCCAGTCTCAGGCGGTGCGGCGAGCAAATGTCCCCTGCCATAGAGAACACCCATTCACTGGGGACACTGGTTGGTGGGCAGGACAGGATACCCTTGGCCACTTTGGACAGGACCGGCCACATGTTGGTCTTGCCGGCCCAGTAGGGATCGCTGCTGGGATCACTGCTGGGATCGACGCAGGGCTCTTCCTCCAGATAGGTCTCCACTGCTGCTGAGGCGCTGTCGTACTCCCTCTGGTAGCTCTGACTGGGCACCACCTCCACCACTGCCCTCAGTCATGCTGCTTGCCCTATTGTTGTGGAGGACCCTATGCTCCCCAGAGTGGCCTGCACATATGAGGAGCTATTGCTGCTGCTGGTGCTGGCAATATGGGTACCGCTGCTGGTGCTGCTACTGCTAGGGCTGGGGTCAGGGATAGACCTCGCTGGCGGAAAGGGATGGCTTCTTCCACTCCCACCATTCCCAGGGGTGTCCTGCTGCATAGCCCACTCTGCCTTCCGGACCCTATCCACCAGATGACCCTTCCAGTGCACATAGAGTTGTGTCTGGCGTGCCATGCTGCCCTTGACCCTGGGGTCCAGCATTGTTCCCATGACATATTCCACCCACCGCAGGAGCTCATCAAACCGTGCCTTCAGCCCTGCCTGCAGATGCCACACCAGGACAACCGCCTCATCAGCCAGTTTCCTGCCCTGAGGGTCACACTCCCGCCCCTGGAGTATCTCCTCCAACCTCCTGTGGAGACTCTGCACCAGAGGGGTCACCTGGCTGATGGTGGCCTTGGACGAGCTCAAGGTCTCCGTCACGGCCAGGAACGGTCTCAAAATGAATACTGGGTGAGCCAGGATCTCCCATTCCACCCCATCGTACCCTTGAGGTGCCCCGCTGTCCATCACCAATTGGATTGATGCAAGGCGACTTTCTGCTCAAGAAGCTGCTGGGGCATCAGGGAGGTGGAATTCCACCTGGTGGACACATCCTGCACCAGCTGGTGCATGAGGGAGCCTTGCTCTGCCTGCTTGGCCCGGAGGAGGTCGCTGGCCTTAACGCTCTGGTTAAAGAACCTGGCCAGTTTCCTCCCCCACTCGATCAGGAAGCTAAGGGTGCCTGCCCCAATCCCCTTCTCCCTCAAGCCCAGAGCGTCCCTGACCACCAGGGGAAGGGTGTGCGCGGCGCAAGAGATGCTAGTGAAGCCCCCGTCATGGACTGCCCTCAGTATGTTTGCTCCATTGTCGGTCACCACGCATCCCTTGATGTATGGAGCATCTGGCGTTAACCACTCCCTCACCATGGCGGTCAGGGCTGCCTCTATGTTCGTACCAGTGTGGGGGCCGTCCATGACTTCTGCCTGAAGCAGGGCCCACCTGTACCCTGCTTCAGGACCCCTCCTGACACTGCCAAGCACTACCTCCACCAGGTAGGCATGCTATGCATTCCTACTTGACCACAGGTCTGTTGTAAAGTGGATGGTGGCACCCCCAGCCCCTGCCAGCTGCTCCCTCACCTGCTCCTTTAAAGCCTGGTACAGGGTTGGCACCACCTGCCGACTCAGGGTGGTGCATGATGGCAGCTTAAACTGTGGGGCCAGGAACCCAATCAGGCGCTTGAATCCGATGTCCCTGACCACCGAAAAGGGTTGCCCATCCAGCGCTATCATCTCCCCCAACAGGCACGTGACTTTCAGGTGGAACACACGCTGCCCTAAACGTCCTGCAGCTGACAAGTAAATAGGCTCCAGAACTGGCCTCCAGTTACAATTGAGGAGGTGGTTTCTCTTATTGGGGAACTGAAGAATGGTAAGGCACTGGGCCCTGACTACATAACACCTGAGCTTTTAAAGAGTGATCCAGCTTGGTAGGCAGGGTTGCTCGCACCCCTGTTCACATATGTTAACGAGACAGGAAGGCTTCCAGCCTCCTGGCTTGCTAGCACTGTAGTCCCCATTTTTTAAAAGGGGGACCCTAGGAACCCGGGCAGCTATCGGCCAATTAGTCTCCTCTGTGTCATGCCAAATTGTATTCTAAGTTTCTTTTGGGCAAGTTGCAGGAGTGGATGGAGAGTCAAGAGATAGTGGAGCCGGAACAGGCAGGATTTTGGAGAGGATCGGCGACAACCGATCACATCTTTGTGTTAGCATCCCTGATAACTAAATCGACTGATGTGCGGAGGAAGCTTTACCTTTGCTTCGTTGATTTGCAGAGAGCCTTCGATTCAATATCCAGGGAGCGGCTGTGGTCCAAGCTGTCTGCTCTGGGTATTGATCCTAGGCTGCTTTTTTTAATGATTAAATTGCATACTGGGAACTCCCTGCGGGTACGGGTGAACCCTCAGGGTGCCCTCTCCGATCCTGTGCAGGTGGGAGTAAAGTAGGGGTGTTTGTTGGCCCCTGCTTTATTCAACCTCTATCTGAATGACTTAGTTCGCTACATGAAAACAACTGATACCTACGCCCCAAAGATTGGTGCTCGTCGTGTGCCGTTGCTATTGTACGCAGACAACACGGTTTTGATATCACAGACTCTTGTGGGCCTGAGGAGAGCAATGGCAACTTTTGGAAACTATTGCCAGACAGAGATGCTGACTATCAACTTCACAAAAACGAAGGTTATGGTAGGGGGCGTTAGAGGGGCGTATAAATTGCACCGCTGGGCAATTAGGGATAACCCTATTGAGCAAGTTTCGGCATTTACTTACCTGGGGGTGATTTTTTCTGCCCATAGTGGTTGGATGATCCATTTTAAAGCCCTACACAATCTTGTGGGAAGATCTACCTCAGCTATTATTAAATTTTTCTGTGGTCAAGGGGGGAAGTTGGTTTTACCAGCCCTACGGTTATTTAGGGCTAAAGTCATCAGCCAACTATTATTCACCTTTCCGGCGTGGGGTTTGGCGTTTTTTCTTAAATTGGAACAATTTCAAAATAAGTTTCTATGGGCAATCCTGGGGGCTCCAAGGGGGACCCCCCAGGTGATTTTAAGAGCAGAAGCCCTTTGCCTTCCCCTTAGAACTTATGCTCTTCAAGCATTGCTTATTTATTGGATTAGGGTGGTTCTTTTTCCCCCCATTGGCTAAAAGTACATTGCTAACTATGACTATTGCTTCTGGACTTGGGGATAAATGGAAGGACCTGGTGAGGCAGGAAATGTGTAAGTTAGGTTTCTCCCCAGAGTGTTTGGGGTACCTGGGGTTTAAGGATGCAAGAGACCTAGTTAAAAGACGCCTAAGGGACCAGACTCTACAATTGGAGAATGCTCTCATGGCCATGCAGAGGGTGGCCCCAGACTTCATGCCATACAATCCAGTTCCTCCCACCCCCTATTACCTCTTTGTATGGCAGGATGCCTCAAAACGGGCAGCCTTCTTCAAAATGAGGGCAAATGTTTTCCCGTCGGCGGTCCTGGAGAGTCGATACGCCGGTATTCCCCATGACCAGCGCTTGTGTGCTCTGTGCCATTTGGGGGAGGGAGACACGCCGTACCATATTATTTGTCACTGTCCTTTTTTCACTGGACCCAGATATAGATACCTAGGGAGACTTTCCCTGAGTAATGGGTCTCCGGTCAGTAGTTTGCGGAGTCTTTTAAATCCTTCTGACTCTGAAACTGCTAGGGCAGTGGCTAGTTTCTGTAGGGCGGTTCTACGGATTAGACAGAAAATGACAGGCCCCCCTTAAGTGTTTTTAAGGAAGAAGGAATCTGCAGCCTATTGGCTTAGATTGTTCTAGAGAGAATGGTTGGCATGTGCTATTCATTTATTATACATTTTTATTCTTGATTTTTCCCTGGGGTATGGTTTCCGGTTTCACCCAGGCTGATTGTTGCTGTTGTTTATTTTGTATTTACTTGTAATTGTTATGGCTTTTTGCTAAACAATAAATTTTGATTGATTGATTAAGTGCATCCCTTAAAGACCCCTGCCCCCAACTGCTCTACATCCCTCAGAGCTTGTTCCAATTTTCAAAGTGACCTCTGGGAGGAAAAAGGTTCTCCACCCCTGGCATAGTCACTCCATGGAGTGCCAATCCTGCTCTCTGTCACGGAGGAACATAGGGTCACACACGTGTAACACGGGCCTACATGTAGACTACAAGTCTGGTAAATATGTAATGCAAAAGGTTCAACATGTATGTAATGTTACAATTGAAAACTGTGACACAAGAAAACTCCAGGAAGTAGGGACAGTTAAAAAGAATGTGTATTCGCAACACTTGCCAGATGGAACCCTGTGGAGATGTAAATGGACCTTCATGTTTGCCTGGGTTGCCTACGTGACAGGTCACACATGTCCATTTCCCCAAAGGCGGGAAACGAGAGACAAAGAACGAGGAAGGGTACTTAAGCAAGCCAGTAAGTCACCTTGGGGAACTCTCTCCCTGAGCAACCTCGAGCAGTTACATATGCATACGAAAGCCTGCCAGCAAGTCAGGCTGGAGACCATGAACTGAGGGAGATGATTTTGCTTTCTACTCTAAGTCTGGAGACCCAGTCGTTTACACCAAAGGACTGAGAGAAACTTATGGACCTTTGTAGGGTAAGATGCTTATTTAGGAACTCAAACAGTATAGGTTAGGAATACATTATATTTACTTTTGATTTCTAGTAACCACTCTGTGGGTGTTTTCAGATGTGACGGGGCGGCTTCACCCTATCCCGAAAACAACCCAGAGATTCCCCACCGGGATCATGCAGGCACGGCAAACAGACGTGTCGGTGATCCCGGCGGGGAATCAGGGAGGGGGCGGGGCCATGCGGCGCAACGTGCGGCC
>QEPC01010836.1:602060-627118 GCA_003113815.1 Sphenodon punctatus | reverse complement strand
AAAACCTCAATTTTATCACAAGCATCACATTTCTAACATTTTGAAAACACCAAAAATCTCAGTACTAGCAGTTAAGCAAACAGGCTTGGGCACCAGGATTTGTGGGGGGGAACAGGCTGGGGACACTGGGTTTTGGGGGGAGGGGCCGGCCGGGGGCTGGGAAGGCTCCCTGCTGGAACCTGCCTACGGACTGGGCTGCTGCTGCGTGCTCCTCCTCAGCCCCGGCGCTCCTCACCCAAACCGCGGCAGCTCCAACTCTCCCAACACTGTTCTGAGCCTCAAGTCGCTGAGCCTCAGCTCAGCGACTCTCTCCAGCACGTACTGCTGCGCGTGGTCACATGGTGGTGTGAGTCACTGAGTGAGTCAGTGTAGTCAGAGACAGTGACCAATGGGGTGGTGGGGGAAAAGAAATTAAACTATGACATCACAACTCTCTCCAACCCGTGGCGGCGGCGTGGGGCCCCTCCCCTGTGGGGCCATGTGCCTGGGCGCCAGTGGCACATGCCTCGGGCCAGCCCTGGTGGTCGGGTGCAGGAGGGGAGGGCCCCCTGCCCCCCTCCCACACCACACCGCATAACCAAGGGAAGCTTTTTTAAAAAAACAAAAAAACCACCTATTTTTCTTTTCACACACACCCAGCCTACGAGCCCCCCCCCCCCCAGGGCAGGACCCGGGCACAAATGCTCCCCCCCCCCGCGCGCCACGGTAGCTACACCAGTGGCATGGACGTGGAAGGTCAGGGAGCTGCCTCTGGGGATGCCAGGTTTGGGAGACCCTTTCCGGCCACCCGCCTCCCTGGGCCCTTTTGTGGGGTGGGGTTTGAGAATCAGATGCCAGAGGGGGGACTTTGTCTGAAGGGGGCAGGGAGGAGGGCAGCTACTGGGGTCGTGTCAGGCATGGGGAGGTGTGGCGGCGGGGATGATAGTCCATTGTGATTGTTGGGAGATACATTTGGTTATGTGCTTTTGTCCCACTCCCACTCTCCCTCCCCTCCCCATCTCAGGATATTTTGGTGTTAAGGTCAGTAGGGCCCCTGATCTGACACTGATGCTGCTTAATGCGAGGTCGGTGACAAATCAAACTTGTATCCATGATCTAATATGGGATGGGATCTCCAACCTCATATGGCATTACGGATACCTGACTGGATGGAGCATCTGGGCCAGTTTTGTCCCAGGTGGTGCCAGCTGGCTACTCTGTGCAGCATCAGTTCCGGCTTGGGGGGCTGTCTTAAAATTGTGTGTTCTTTTGTATCAAATCAGTGAAGGCTCAGACAAGAGGTGCCAAGAAAGCTGTTTTATTAAATATAAAGCATACAAAAAGTAAAGAAAAGCTTCTCCCATCCCTTTCTGCAAGCCGTGGAACCCCAACACCGGCGGCGAGATGATCCCCGAGTGGGCCCCAGGTTCCACCGCACCCATCAGTACATCTGCGAAGTAGCCAGCAGTGAAGTTCCAACGCTGGTGACTGGTTTCTCTGTCTTATACTATTATTAACCCTGCAAACCCACTATACAAACACTGAGCATGTGCTAAGTCGTTCTAACTATTGCAAATGTGCCTTCCCCTGGCCTGAGTAATTTCCAACTCCCAATTAAGCAAACTTAGTACCAAGGTTACACGCTGATAAGGAAGCTCAAAACACTACATTCCTAACCTGCCTTAATACCCTGCAAAACAACTATTATGGGCTATATAAAACAGGCTTATGCACACAGCTCATAGCAAACAAGATGGATTCCAAAGCAAGAGCAGGCCGAATAAGATATATGTGTCCCTAACTGGCTCCACTGGCTTACAATGGGGCTTCTGCGATCTTTCACTCCAGGGGCGGAGTGGCTGTGATCTGTAAAGGCAGCTTGGCCATTTGGAGGTATCTGGTGCCTAACTCATCTGATATAGAGTGTGTCCACCTTGTGTTGGATTTGGCTGGGGATAGACTGGCAATTCTTTTGGTGTACCGGTCACCCTGCTGCACAGCTGATTCCCTAACTGCTCTAGCCAAGCTGGTCTCAGACGTAGTGTTGAAATCACCCAGACTTATTGTCTTAGGTGATTTCAACACACACGCTGAGGCCGGCCTTTCAGGGCCAGAGCAGGAGTCAGTGGCCACCATGACAACCATGGGCCTATCCCAGATAATATCTGGCTCAACACATGAGGTGGGGCACACACTGGATTTGATGTTTTGCACCAGCCTGGATACAGGGGTTCTTATTATCAGGGATGTTGTTACAACACCATTGTCGTGGTTGGACCATTACCTTCTGAAAGCCCAGATCTCGGCCCTTCTTTGCCCTTGTTGGGGTGGTGGACCGGTTAGGTTGGTCCGCCCCCGAAGGCTAATGGATCTGATTAGTTTCCAGAATTCTCTGGGGGATTTACCTGCTGACCTTAGCAGCTAGTCTATCGATGACCTGGTCACCTTGTGGAATGACATCTTGACCATGTGCATCCACACGATTGCACCCAGATGTCTGCTCCCACTGCTGTGGCAGCAAGCACACATTCCCCTGGTATATGGAGGACTTGAGGCAGCTGAAGTGGGAGGGTCGGCAGTTAGAGCGCAGATGGCATTCAACTTGCACTGAAGCCAACCAACTGCGGCATAGATCATTTTAAAAGGACTACACTGTGTCTGTGATGGCAGCGAAGAAAGCTTTCTTCTCCGCTATCATCATAGCATCTGCAAAGTCTCGTCTGAAGGAACTGTTCTGCGTGGGGAGGGTCCTGGTTAATATGGTCTGCCTCTGCCCGGAAATGGAGTCATCTGATGCCTGCTGTTTTTTATTGATTACTTTGCAGACAAAATCGCTTGTTCTCACCACGACTTGGCTTCTGGCACTTAATCTTCAGAATCAGAGTTTGGGGTTATGGAAGCTCAACCTTGTCCTGTATTTGGATCACTTTCAATTGGTTTCACCCACTTATGTGGGGAAGGTGCTTCGGGCGATGAGGGCAACCAGTTGTGAACTAGATCCTTGCCCATCCTGGCTGGTGAAAGCCAGCTTGGAGATGTTGGGGCCATTGCTGGCCAGGGTTGTCAATGCCTCCCTTTGGGAGGGTAGGGTGTTGGACACCCTTAAAATTGCAGTTGTCTGGTCCCTGCTTAAGAAGCCATCTTTGGATGCTGAGTCCCTGGCCAGCTGCCAGCCTGTCCTTAACCTTCCCTTTTTAGGGAAGGTTATTGAATGGGTGATTGCCCAACAGCTCCAGGCTCATCTTGACAATGTTGGATTCCTGGACCCATTTCAGTCAGGATTCCATTCTGGGTATGGTACTGAGACTGCGTTTGTGATCTTGGTTGATGACCTGCGCCTGAAGATTGACAAGGGGAATTCTACCTTGTTGATCCTGTTAGATCTTTCAATGGTCTTTGATACCATTGATCACAAGGTGCTGTTGACACAACTGCGGGACCTGGCGGGGGGTGAGTGGGACCACTCTTCAGTGGTTCTACACTTTCCTGTCAGGAAAGTCCCAGAGGGTTTGATGGATGACTGCTTGTTGTCTTCATGGGACCTACCTTGTGGGGTCCCACAGGGTTCTATTCTGTCTCCCCTCCTGTTCAATGCGTATATGAGGCTACTGGGAAAGGTCATTCAGAGGTCTGGAGTGATGTGCTATCAGTATGTTGATGACACCCAGCTCTAACTCTCTTTTTCATCCAACCCAGGCCCTGCAGTCTTGGTGCTCACCGATGTCTGGCTGCTGTTGGGGACTGGATGAAGGCGAGCTGATTGAAGCTGAGACAAGACTGGGTGTCATGTGCCCCACCGCCGGGGTCATGGGTGAGGGCCTCTGACCTCACACCCGCGGCACCGGGGGTGGCTCCCTGTCCCTTGGGCATGGGCAGCGGCATTGACTCCTGACATTAGGGCGCGTGCGGGGACGCTTCCCCCGAGCCCGGTCGCCCCTGCGGCCCCAACAGATCAGCAGGACCTGGGCAGGCAGGTCCCAGCATTGTGGGGGTGGGGCCATGCTCCATGAGGCACTCCATGAGGCTCGCGGCGCAGCGGGGGGTGGGACCTTAGCCGTATAATGCCGGTGCGAGGAACTTCCCAGCGCTGGTGAACAGACTGAGACTGGCCACCTGAGAGCTATGTTTATGTGTTTCTCTTGTGCTTGTGTGACATTGTTTAGTGTGGTGCTTGTTGTGACCTCCCGTCCACCCTGTCATCCCTGGAACCAGTGTAGCGTAAACGTGTGTGGCTGAGTGAGTGGGTGAGAGAGTGCTTGTGATGGTGAGAGTGTGGCCTTTCCTTCCCCCTTGCCTGGGCATCGCTCCCCCTTCTCCGCGAGCATCCCTTCCTGTACCCCCTAACCTGGGGCCCCCTCCCTGGTTTCCCCTCATGGATCTCCCCCAAGTTCCGCCCAGCCCCCCTACTAGTGTGGCTTTGATTGGGGACGAGCGGACAATGTGGACCTTGTACTCCCTTGGTTTGCTGCGCCCTATGATGATAGGGGCCTGGTCTCTGTGAGACCCTGTGGCCCACCCACTATCCTGTCGGGCAGTAATCCCAAGGCTGTACGCATGCCGAAGGGACTGAGGAGTAAAGGCGTGCGGGTGGTGTGTGGAATGTGTGTGCCCCCTCCCCTCACCCTGACACTGTGGTGATGATGGTTAGCCAGTCTTGTGACCTGGGAGGGACCAGGACTCCTGTTATTGATGTAGTCCAGCCCCCTCTCGTCAATCAGGTTCGCAGTCTTGGAATGCTTCTGGACCCCTTGCTGCACCTGGATTGACAGGTTGAAGCAGTGTCCAGGAGTGCTTTTCACCAACCCCATCTGGTGAGGAGGCTGTGGCCTTTTCTTTCTGATTATTTTTTGATTTAGATTTTTATCCTGCCCTTCCCGCAGGACAGCTTACAAAATAAAACATAAAAACATATATAAACGCATGTAAAAGATAAACATTAAAATACTAACATAACCCCAAAACCCCCAACCCACCCCAACCTCCTCACAGTGGCCAGATTCAGATCTGGCCACTGTCATCCGTGCTTTCATCACCTCGAGGCTAGATGACTGCAATGCGCTCTATGTGGAGGCTGCCCTTGATGACTGTTTGGAAGCTGCAGCTGGTGCAGAATGCGGTGGCTCGCCTCCTTTTGGGGATGAGTCGCTGGGAGCACCTTACACTGTTGCTCCAAAGTCTGCACTGGCTGCCTATAGCTTTCTGGGCAGAATTTAAGGTGCTAGTTTCGACCTTTAAAACCCTAAACAGTCTAGGCCTCACATATCTGAAAGACCGCCTGTCCTTCCATACCCCATTGTGGCCCCTGCGAGTGTCTCACTGTGGGTACCGTCTGTTAGCCCTGCTCATACGACAAGGGCTCACAGGGGGGCACTCTTGGTTGCTGCCCCAGTGCTTTGGAACTCCCTTCCCCTGGAGGTTCGTTTGAGCCCAAGCTTGAGAGTCTTCCAGAGATGGTGTAAGACCTTTTTATTTGTAAAGGCCATTCAGCAGGTGGGAATAGGGGATCGGGGTGAGGTGGTGGGTGGTTTTGGGGTAGGGGCGTGAGAGGGAGTTGGGTGGGGAGGTGGTATTGGGTGGGTATTGTGGTTTTTTACGGGGTTTTCCTATTAGTTTTAAATGTTTTTATGTTTTGTAAGCTGTCCTGAGCCTCGGGGAAGGGCTGCATATAAATTCAAATAAACAAAAAAATATATATACACACACACACAGGTACACACTAGAGCTGAAAGGAATATTTGAAAAACTGAACAAACCTGTTCATTTCCCCACCTGAACCGAAAATGGTAAATCAGAGAATAGTCGCTTGTGCTATTTGGGGTTGGCTTTTTGTTTAGGGATTGTTTGGTTCTGTTATTTTGGTTTTTCAGTCATTTTGGCATTTCAGTTGTGTCATGTTGATAACATTTGTGCGATTGTGTATGTGCAATTGCCAAAAATGACCTAGCCCCCAAAATAACTGGAATGGGATACCCCCTAACCAAAGCCTGGCCTGGACATCGGGGCTATTTGGAAAGCAACCTGAAAATGCAAACAAATGCCCAGAAATGCTCACTCTACTCCCTGTTTCGGCTCTCAGGACACACAGGCACACCGGCTGTCCTGGTCCCCACGTGCCACAGCTATTGGGTGCCCCTTGCCTCCAGGCTGTACTGCCCCTCCCGGCTTTTGGCTGCCCCAGACTCACTTCCACAACCCAGGAGCATGGCCCTCTGAGCCTCCCTATCTGGTGATGGCAAGTCCAGAACCCCAACCTGCCCTCCTTATACACTTAATCACAGTTGTAGAGGTGGGGGTGCGAAACTGCTGTGCCCCCCCCAAAGCAGCTCATTTTGGGGACTCCATGCAGCTGCGTTTTTTACGGGGGGGGTGGAGGAGCAGTCTTAGGACCTGCAGTGTAGCTCAGTGAGAGCTGGCTGTGAGGCAGGTGCTTCAGGACTTTGCTGAATCAGGGTCCAATGGGAACCACCAGGAAGACCCCATTTGCTGTAAGCCAAGCCCGGCGCAGGCAAGGAAAAATCAAGCCCGGCAAATTCAGCGCTGACGGGGCCCCAGCTCCTTCCTATGGAGGTGGCAGTACCAGGAAGGATCTCAGCATTCAGCTGCCAGGGCACAGGAGCAAGCTTTACCATTCAAGTACTGGCACACTGGGTGCCAGCCCTTGTAACGCAGCCTGCCAGCTCCCAGCCCCCCCCCATGCACCTGGACAGCTAGCACAGGGAAGTCAATTAGAAGGGGCCTCCAGCAACTTGTATCCAGCTAATTACAGCTTTGCCAGCTCCTTTGATGTTGATGCAAAGTGCCACCCCCCTGCCAGGGTGAATGGCACATGCAGGTTGGTGCGCTAAGTACCCTTGACAGACAGCATCTGTGCCACGCTGCAACCTCACACCATGCTCCATTTCATCGACACAAGGCTCTGACTCCCAGTTTCGCCTTAGGACCCTCAAGTGGACCCCGCCCATATGCTCCTGCTGCAGGTTTGACTGAGAATGTGCCTGATTGGCTGAGCCTGCTAGTGGCACAGTTATAGGACTTCCAACCATCCTGAGGCTGTAATTCACAGCCTGGTCCTAAGGGGAGCTGGGTGCTTTTGTGACCCATTGCTAGCCATGCATTAAGGTCTCCTGCCTCTGGGTAGCAACAGACGGCAGGAAGGAACTGGCCCTTGTGCTACCACTGGGGGCTCTGGCATCAAGGGAAAGCCTACAACAACCCCTGTGGCAGAAGGGGGTGCTGAGTGCCCCATGGACCCGCCAGCCCTACTGCAGAAGAAAATGTGGGTATTCCCAGACTTTCTGGGACTTTCCAGGATGCCCCGCTTACCCGCACCCGTGGCTCTCCAGGCGTGGAATAACCATCCTCACTCCCTGCCGCCCCCTGCTCAGAAACAGCCAAGCGGGAAGACCCCAGCTCAGCTAAGGAGCAGCCGGGACTTTGAGGAGCAGCTTGGCAGTCAGTCACCCCAAGGAACGTGCAGGTAGCCTGTCAGATTGCATTTGCGACCAGAGCAAGTCGGACACTCCAGGTTACTCGTCGTTTGGGGCCCGACTGCAACTCTTATGGAAACCCCTCCTGCTGAGGCACAGGAGCTAGCCTGTGGCGCCCCCTGCCGCTGCACTAGCTGGTACTGGCTGGGTCATGGCTCAGGTCATTCCCTGGCCTTGGAACGTCACCCTCTCCTCTCCTAAAGGTGCTGGAGCTCCATCCCCATTTCACAGCTCGAAAATTCACACAGTCCCCCCTGAGAGAGCTGAAACCAGGAGCTGATTTGAAGTAGCAGCCCTCTAAATAGCCAAATAATCCCCATAGCCGAAATGGGTAGTCACATGCCCACTTTTTTCAGCTGTTCTTTTATTTCAAGTTTTCGTTCCTCTCGGCAGCCCAGTTGTGTCGTTTCCTGCAATCGCACATGTGCAATAGGGCTAGTATTGCTGAACTCATGTGATGTAACTGAAATACATGTTGCAGTACAGGCACGGTAGTAAATGTTTAAAATAAAATAAAATAAAATAAATGAATAGCCAAATTGAAATAACTGAAACTGATACCAAACAGAACGGGAAATGCTTATTACCAACTCTGCCATTTCCGCTTCAGGGAGAGTTAAATTGATGGGTTTGTTCGGTTTTTGGAATATTCATTTCAGCCCTACTTCCAGCACTGTGCCACAGAGAGTGGACCAATACAGGCCTTGAAGCATCAGAGCCAGAGGGGCTAATGGAGTTGACCAGGGCCACACAGGAGGGTCTGTGGCAGAGCTGGGAGCTTGTGCTGCACCCAGTGCCTTAGCCTTTCCTGCTTGCACCGCTGGATCAGGGTGTATCCTCAAGGGGCACTGCAAGGAACCCTTGGAAGAGGGAGTTCCACCCACCCTCCCTACTTTTTCTCCTCGGTCCAAGACTCCAGCCAGCGTTCAGCCAGTCTCCCCGGCCCATTTCCTGGGCAGGCAGCTATTTCTCAAGCCTAACTGGAGTGTTTAATCCCCTCCTGTTCAGCTGGGGCTTCCCGCCGCGCTGTGCTGTTTGCAAACACTAATTAGCCAGCCATTGACTTGCTGCAGTTGCTGTTTAATGGCTGCTCTGGAGCGCCTGGGACACACTGGTGCAGTGGGGGTGATTGCAGAAGCGAGGGGGGGTGGCTCTGGAATGCTTTCATTCCCCAGCCTACACTGCCAGCCTCCCGGGCCCCGGTGCCACTTGTGCTCATTACAGTGATCACATTCCCCGACTGCTGAGAGCGCCAGGCTGCCAGAGATAGGATCAATGGGGAGGCAGAGAGCCCTGCTCCAGTGACGCCTCTTTGAAGACAGAGCCACACGATTCCATGCTCATCAAAAGGAGCTCCCCCGGTGCCAGGCTGGGACAGCGGGCTGCACCAGAGACCAACAGGCATGGGCCAGGCCTAGAATAGGACTTTGGAGAACCCAACCTTCTGTGAGCTCCACCGAGTTTTACATAGTCCATCCCCCTTAACGTCTGCCTCTACCTCATGACCAGTATTCTTAACCAGTGGGGCCCAGGAGGGCCTTGGGTGAGGCCCGGAGCAGCCTGGGAGATCCGCAAGCCCTGGTGTAGCTGCATCACATCCCCTGCCACATCCCCTCCTGCCACTTGTTCTGGCTGACCGTGCCACTAAGAGCTCGAAACGGGATAGAGCGGAGGGGCGTGACAATCTGCCGGTGCTCTCGGACTCCCCGCTACTGCTAGGGTGGCCAGACCTCCCCGTTAATCCAGGATGCTTATGAAAAATACATGGTGCAGGGCTGCATTGGAACCAGGGCAGCCCTGCACCATGTATTTTTCATAAACATCCTGGATTAACGGGGAGAGATGGCAACCCTATGCCGCCATGTGCCATTGCAGAAATCAATCTCACTCCCCCACCTCCATTCCTGCTGGAATTGCCCCCCCTGCCCCACCATCACTGCCAAAATCAGCCTCCCTGCTACTGCTGCCAGGATTCCTCCCTCCCGCCACCCTTGCCACGGCCACCACTGCTGGGATCAGACTGAGCCCCTCCCCACTGCTGCCACCTGGCCAATCCTGGTCCTGGATTTTTCAAACAGGGGTCCTGGATTTTTTTTTTTTACAATATTTTGGAGGGTTTTGACCACAAAAAAAGGTGGCGAGTCACTGACTTAGTTAGACCCTTTCTCCCAGCCTCAGGTCTTTGTCCTTCCTTAGCTAAACCAGGCCCAATCCAGCCTGCCTCCTGGATGGAGCTCCCTGGCCTTCCTGCAGCAGGCCCTGGCCGTGTGAGCTGCTGGGCTGAAGCCTACTTTGGCCAGAAAGGCCAAGCCTGGTCACCCTGGGCCCGACCCATGTCTGCACTGGAGCCAATGCAACCCTGCAACCTGTATTTCTTATAAGTGTCCTCTAAAAATGTGCATATATGGCAACCCTACCTCCGCGAGGGAACCCGCCCTGGCTGGAGATAGAGTCTCAGGCAACAGCGTGTCTGGCCTGACAGAGGCCTCTAGGGCTCATCTCTCCAGAGCTGCGAGTCCCTGGCCTCTGGCCGTTTTGTCTAGGGTTACCAGCTACCGCTGGGAGGAACCCCCACCCACATCAGAAAGGGGGAAAGGGACCAAGCATAGGAGTAACATTGGGCTAAAATATGTGGGGGGCGGGGGGCTGAACCATGTAAGCTCCACCCCCACCCCACACCTCTAGACTTGCAGAGGGAGACAATTTTCAGGGAACACATCCCCTGCTATATTTGCTGCTATATGGGTACCATGCTCCGTTTCTGACATAACCCCATTCCCTACAGAGTATTGTGATAAATCTGAGTTTAACTTTAACCTGATGTCCAGAGACTCTGGCTGCAAACCTGGAGTCTCTGAGTCAGAACTAGAGAGATGGGAGCCCTAATCTCCACTGTCCCTCCTTGGCCCAGCCAGGTCCGATCCACAGGGCCACTATACCCGGCTACTACTTAGTGGGATCTGCTGCACAACCCCTCAGTTGATCTATGCTTCAGCTGGGGAGGGGGTTGGGAGCAGTCTCTGAGCAGGCTTGAGAGTGCCAACTCCCTCTCAGAGTTGTGGCTCCCCTTAGTTGTGTGTCCAGGCTCATAAGAAGTGTCATACTGGGTCCGACCAATGGTCCATCAAGCTCAGCAGCTGACTCCGACAGTGGCCACTCTCGGTGGCTTTGAAGAAGTACCCTACCCCTACCCATTCACGATGGGGCGATCCATTCCCTGTTGTTCACTCCCAGCTGCCAAAACCTACCTAGCTAATAACTGCTAATGGAACTGTCCTCCAGCTTATCCAATCCTTCCTTAAACTCAGCTCTACTACTGGCCTTGACCCCATCTGCTGACAACAAATTCCACAACTTGAGACAAAATACTTTTTAAAATTTCCTTCCTGTTAGTTCCATGGAGTGTCCCCCCTAGTTCTAGTGCTATTTGAGAGGGTAAATAACCATTCCCTATTAAGTTGTTCCACACCACGCACGATTTTATAAGCTTCTATCATATCCCCTCGTCTCCTCTCCAAACTGAAGAGCCTCAAACTACCCAGCCTCTCTTCATACGGCAGCCGTTCCATACCCCCTTATCATTTTTGTTGCCCTTCTCTGTACCTTTTCTAGCAATTGTTGAATCTTTTTTGAGCTGGGGCAACCAGAACTGCATACAATATTCAAGGTGCATTCACACCATAGTGGCGTTATGATATTTTCAGTTTTATTCTCTATCCTCTTATGAATAATTCCTAACATGCTTTTTTGGTAGCTGCCACACACTGAGCTGAGGATTTCAGTGTATTGTCCACAATGACTCCAAGGTCCTTTTTCGGAGTGGGAACTCCTAATTTAGAACCCAGCATTGTGTACATCATGTTTGGATTGCTTTTCCCTATGTGCATCACTTTGCACTTGTTCACATTAAATTTAATCTGCCATTTAAATGCCCAGGCACCCAGTCTCACAAGATCCTCCTGCAATTCTTCACAATCTGCTCGTGTTTTAACTACCTTGAATAACTTTGTGTTGTCTGCAAATTTGATCACCTCACTCCTTACTCTCCTTTCCAGATCATTAATGAATACATTAAACAATACCAGTCCAGGACAGATTCCTGGGGCACTCCACTGTTTACTTGTCTCCATTGTGAAATCTAACCATTTAGTCCCACTCTTTGCTTCCTGTCCTTTAACCAGTTACCAATCCACAATAGGACACTTCTTCTGGTGTACTTTTAAAAGCTTTTATTATTAGTTTTTGTCTCTTTAGCAAGACTCTCTTCAAATTATTATTAATTATTATTATTATTATTATTAGCTTGTATATAGTGCCAGCGATGTACCTGGCGCTTTACAGAGAATAAAAAAGACATGGTCCCTCCCTGAGAGCTTACAATCTAAAGACAGGGGAAGGGGAGACAGGGAACGGGGAACAGAGGGAAAGACAAGGGATGCAACATGAGGATGCGATAACTTAGGTACACATTCTTGACTTGGTTACAGTAAATTGGGAGTTTGCAGATAACAGGCGGGGGATAATCCTGGGTGGGGATAATTAGCAGGAGTTAGGAAAGGCAGATCAGAAAAGGTGGGTTTTGAGGAGGGACTTGAAAGTGTGGAGGGTGGGGGCAAGGCGGACGAGGTCAGGGAGGGAGTTCCAGGCATGCGGGGAAGCGAGGGAGAAGGGACGAAGGCGGTTGGGGGAGCAGGGGAGGCGTGGGAGGGTGAGGGAGGGGATGGAAGAGGAGTGGAGGGCTCGAACAGGGTTTCGGAGGGAGCTCAGGATAGAGAGGTAGGGGGGAGTGATGTTGTGAAGGGCTTTGTAGGTGAAGACAAGGAGTTTGTGCAGAATACGCTCAGGAAGGGGGAACCAGTGGAGAGAGGAGAGGAGAGGCTGCACATGGTCAAAGCAACGGGCTAGGTGGATGATCCTGGCAACAGAGTGTTGAACAGAGATGAGGGAAGAGAGGTGAGACCGGGGAAGGCCAGCAAGGAGGAGGTTACAATAGTCGAGGCGTGAAATGACTAGGGCGTGGATGAGACTAGGACGTGAGATGACTAGGGCATGGATGAGAGTTTTGGCAGAGGAGACAGACAGAAAAGGGCAGATCTTAGCAATGTTATGCAGGGAGAAGCGGCAGGATTTGGCCACGAAGTCAATGTAGGGTTAGAAGGTAAGGTGCGAATCGAAGATGAAGCCCAAGCTACGGGCTTGGGGGACAGAGAGGATGGAGACCCCATCAATGGCAATTGACAGGGAAGAGGGAGAGGAAGAATTGGGAGGGAAGATCAGGAGTTCAGTTTTCGTCATGTTCAGTTTGAGTTGGCATTGAGACTTCCAGGCGGAGATATCAGAGAGACAGTTAGTGAGATGAGCTTGAACAGAGGGGGAGAGGGAAGGAGTGGAGAGATAGAGTTGAGGGTCGTCAGTGTATAGGTGGTATTGGAAACCATGGAAGCCAATGAGTTTGCCTAGGGATTGGATGTAAATAGGGAAGAGGAGAGGGCCAAGGACAGAGCCTTGGGAAACCCCGACCAAGAGGGGCAGGGAGGAGGAGGGGGGAAAGTTAGGAAAAGATACATTGAAGGAGCGGTCAGAAAGGTAGGAGGAGAACCAGTTGAGGACAGAGTCCCGAAATCCCATGGAGTGAAGCGATTCAAGCAGGAGCGAGTGGTCAACAGTGTCGAAGGCAGCAGAGAGATCAAGGAGGACAAGAATAGAGTAAAGGCGGTTGGATTTAACCACAAGAAGATCGTTGGTGATCTTAGCCAGAGCGGTTTCAGTGGAGTGAAGGGGGTGGAAGCCAGATTGGAGGGGGTCAAGGGAGGAGTTGGTGGAGAGGAGGTCGAGGCAACGGGAGTAGACAACACATTTGGAAGCAAAGGGGAGGAGCAAGACAGGACGGTAATTAGAGGGTTCAGAGGAATCCAGAGTGGACTTTTTGAGGATGGAGGAGACAGTGGCGTATTTAAAGGCAGAGGGGAAGGAGCCGGTAGAGAGGGAGAGGTTGATGATGTGCAGGAGGGGAGGGATGATGGTGGAGGCAATGGAGGTCAGGAGGCAGGAAGGAATGGGGTCCAGGGGGCAAGTGGAGGGGTGGGAGAAGATTTCCTCAAGGGAGACGGGTGGGAAGGAGGACAGGAGATAGGTCGGGGGGAGGAGGGAGAGGGGGGGAGTAATAGGGGGAGAGGAGTTGGAAGCGATTTCCAGGTGGATCTTGTCAATTTTAGAGGTGAAAAAGAGAGCAAGATCCTGAGCGGAGAGAGAAGAGGGAGGAGGAGGACAGGGGGGGTCAAAGGGAGTCAAAGGTGGAAAAAGGCAGCGAGGGTCCCGGGAGCAGGACTCAATGTGTGAGGCATAGTGCTGCTCTCTAGCGAGGGAGATAGCAGAGTTGAGCGATGAAAGGCAGAATTTGAAGTGGAGGAAGTCAGCGCGGTAGTGGGATTTACACCAGAGGCGTTCAGCAGCCCGGGTGCAGGAGCAGGGATGGCAAATGGTGGGGTTGAGCCAAGGGCGAGGGTTACGAGCGCGAGCTGGGCGGGAGGAGAGGGGGGCAAGGGAGTCAAGGGTGGAAGCGAGAGAGGAGTTGAAGGTGGAGATGGGAGAATCGGGGGAGGAGGAGGAGAAGACTGAGGGGAGAAGAGGAGAGAGGGAGGAGGCAAAGTCCTGGGGCACAATGGCCTGCAGATCACGGAAGGGACGGGGAGATGGGGAAGAGGAGGGGGAGCAGTGGGAGAGGTTGAAGGAGGCAAGGAAATGGTCAGCTATGGGATGCGACTCAAAGGAGAGATTGGAAACAGAGCAGTTCCTAGAGAACACGAGATCAAGAGAGTGACCATCAGTGTGGGTGGGGGAACAAGTCCAGAGGTGGAGATTAAAGGAGGCGGCTAAGGAGAGGAAGCGGGAGATGCAAGGCTGAGAGGGTGCATCAACATGAATATTGAAGTCACCAAGGATGAGTGTGGGGATGTCATCAGAGAGGAATAGGGTGAGCCAGGACTTGAACTTGGAGAGAAAGGAGGAGGGGAAGCTGGGGGGGAGGGGAGGCAGTCCCTGTGTTCTTCCCCTCCCCCCACCCCTGGAGGTCTCACACTGGACTCTTCTGGAAACACTACACTTAGGACTCATTCACATGACATCCTTTCCCCTTGCAAAGGCCTCAGTCTGTGTGTGCCTTGTCCGGTAGCAACGCATGCACACAGCTGCCGATACCCCTGCATTTAAACAGCCCACAGTCGGAGTACAGGGAGCAATAAGAAATCCACACAACACTCCAAATGTGGGTTTGGTCAACCATCTCCTCTCTATAAAGCATTGTGGGAATGAGCCCTGAGTCTCTCTGGGTCTCAGCCCCACCAGTCTGCCTCAATGGAGGGTTGTGAGGATAGCAAAGTTCCCAGATGCTGGAGGGGCAGCGGGCATGTAGGTGCCTCCACACGGGGAAGGGAAAGACCAATAAACCAGATGGGAGGGTGAGGGTCTTACAAGATTAGAGCTGTTTCTACAATGATTTTGTGTCTCCCTATCTGCAGCTCAGTGTAGTACCATGTCTTTCTGGCATTTGATTCCTGATCAACCGGGCTCCCAATTACGCAGTCTAATTGGGTGGGTAAAATCCCAGACCATGGCCCACAAACCAGGACTCTGGAGTAAGAGTTTTGTAGCTATGCAGTCCTAGGATTGCTTCATCTCACCAGCTTGCAGCTGTGTTTACGAAACACGCTCCCATTAATGCTGTCAGGTAGCATTGCCCGCTGCCAGGACTGGCTTGGGCCATGGCAGGCCAAACAGCATGACGAGAGCTATTGCTGCAAATGCAGGGATTTGCTCTCAAAGAGATGGGACGGCTCATTTCCACTGCAGCCTCAAGCTATTTCCTCAGGATTAGAAGGTCCTCCCTTGGCACGGATGGGCAGCCTTTGATGTGGAGCTCGCAGAACGTGGTCGAAAGAGCTGGGGAAGGAGCAGGAAGCTGCAGCCGCACCGAGCCATCCTCGTGGATTAGCTTCTTTCAATCGGCCTCTTGCTGAGCTCATTGAGAGCTTATTGGAGGACGGCTCCAGGTGACATGTCTTAATATTTACAGCCTTGACTCCCTGCCTTACAAACCAGGTGCCCATCAATGGATACCAGCAGGGGGATAGCTCTGCCAAATCCCCACCCCTTTACCTTACCCAAATTATGACAGCTCAACCCACTCATCCTGCTTATAGGACAGGGCTGGGGAACTGCAGGCCTGGCAACCAAATGCAGCCCACGGCCAGGTTTTATTTGGCCCCTTTTCAGTTCCGTGGATGCCAGTTCCTACCTCCAAGCACTGATAGAGTAAGGGGGCAGAGATGAGGGCAGGCACACAAGGATAGGGTACAGATCCATGGCACCGATCCATGATCCAGAGGGAGCCTCCTTCTACTCCTGAGAGCATCCCTTAGGCACCCCGGTTGCCAGCTTCAATGCAGTTCCCGTGGCTCCTGGGAGGGAAAACATCCCCACCCTGTTCTAGGACATTCACATGCCAGCTGGGGGCAGAGTGGTGCAGAGGGCAGCTCCCACTCTCCCCTTAGCTCTACCCCCATGAAAGCCCCAGGAGGCGGAAATGAAGGGACTGCCCTTGGCACGCTCTACTCAGGGTGCCTGTGTCCCCTCCTCACCATAGCGATGAGCTCGCTATGCTGTAATCTCCTGGCATCGTTTAGAGAAGATCAGCATTTCCTCTTTCTGCTGGATGCAGAGTCAAAGGAACCTGCATCCAGAGATGCAGCCAGGAGACCGGCTGACACCTGGGGGACATAGTGAGCTATTCCAGTCATCGGAGCTCTAGGTAAGGAAGGAGTGGAAGGCATTGGAGTGTGCCCCGGAATGGGCCCCATCCTCTTCTGCTGTCACAGATGTTCTCCGGTCCTAGGAGCCTGGATAACCGCTGGCTACATCCCAGCTGTGCCTCTGACCGGTCCCTGTCATGTCAGACATTACACTGACAGAGCGAGGGGCCAGCCAGGCCCCAAGGAGCTCACCACCTTGAATAAGAACGTAAGAGCTGCCAGACTGGGTTAGACCAATAGTCCATCCAGCCCAAACCCAGTGCCATGTCTCCGATATTGGCAATGGCTAGCACTGGATGTTGAGAGAGGGCAAGGATGGAGGGTGTCATCCTACTGTTCACACTAAGTTTGCAGCATTCAGAGCTTTAGGATTGTACAATCACAGACGCACAGGCTGTTTTTAGACGAGCGCGCGACCTGCCCGCACGTGGGTTTCAAAAATATCGCGAGGCGGGATTACACGAGACGCCACCGGGGATCATGCGCACGGAAGGGGGAGGCGCATTCTTTCCCAGCCGCAAATTACCTACCTCGATCGCCGACCCGGTCCATTCGCGGCTGGAAAAGATTGCGCCTCCCCCTCCCATGCGCGTGACCCCCGGCGGCGTCTCGTCACTGTAATCCCGCCTCGCGATATTTTTGAAACCATGCGCGCGCGGGTTGCGCGCTCGTCTAAAAATGGCCATAGAGTTGAAAAGGACCTCAGGTGCCATTCAGTCCAGCCCCTGCTTGGACGCAGAATGACGACCGTTAAGCATCCCCGACAGCTGGCTGCTGTCCAGCCTCTTTTTGAAGACCTTGAAGGATGGAAAGCCTATGACCTACCTAAGCAACGTCTTCCACTGCCACACAGCTCTTACTGTCAGGAAGTTTTCCCTGAGATTAAACTGAAATCTCATTTCCTGTAACTTAATCTCATTATTTCCAGACCTGTCCTTTGTAGCAATGCAGAATGGTTCCTTGCCATCGTCTTTGTGTCAGACTTTTAGATATTTGAAGGCAGGTGTCATGTGTCCCCTTAATCTTCATTGTTGGGCTAAATATACCCAGTTCCTTCAACCTTTCCTCATAAGACTTGCTTTCCAGACCCTTTATCTTAAAATGAGGTGCCCAGAAAGTCAGGTTTGTATTCTCTAACCCTCTTGGCTAATAGACACGCAAAGCCCGGAAGGATCTGTGTGCTTTTCTCTCCATTTTTCACTGAGGGAAGCTGCGATCCAGGATCCGAGATTGAGTGACTCATCAAGGGATACTCCATGAGGCTGTATTAGAGCAAACACTGGAGGTAGCTTCTCTGAGGCCCCAGACCAGGCGCTGAACCACAAGGTCTCTTCTTGCAGTCTTTCAGGGCGACCTTCAAACTGCTTAGCGCTGGTCCTTGCGTGAATCCTGGTCACTTCAGTGGGATTCGTGTTGGCACTAGCCCCGAACAGCTTTAGTAACATGTCCTTTGCGGCGAAGCTGCCCCAGACGCCGGCAGTGGGAGAGCAGCTCAGCCTGGGGGCGGTGAACCAAATCCAGGCTACGGTAGGCACTCACAGGGCATTCAGCTGCTGCCAAAACAGCTGGACGCACCGCCTTGCCCCGACCAGACCTAAGTAAAACCCAAAGCCTGTCTGTTCCCAGCCACCCCCTCCCCATGTTTCTCTCCTTTCTCCCCCAGGGCCGTGCTTGGGCCCATCCACTCTCCCTCACTTCTTCTGGGCCCTACCCCTATGATCTCCACTCCCCTGGCCCAGCACTGGGAATGAAACACAGCAGCAGCACAACTGCTCGAGCCGTCCCCTGCTTGCTGCAGGTCTATTTTTCCAGGCCACTTATGAAAAATACATGTTGCAGGGCCTACATCAACACCTATGGTACCAATTCAGGTCCTGCAACTCCAATTCAGGTCAACCCTACTGTGGGGAAGTTGGGTGGGAGCGGGAGCAGGGCCGGAGGAACCTTGAGGGGGGATTCAGGGTTGGGTCTCCTGGCGTCTCCTGAACCGAAGCACCAGAAAAGACGCTGCCATGGCACTGGAGACCAGCCTCACCCCTCAAAGGCCTTGGCAGCGATGGGGCATGGTGAATAAATATACCCAGGGACGCCTAGCTGAGTCTGAGGGATCTCGACAAAGAAGCCAATGCAATGTGATGATGGATGCCGAGACAGCTCACATGCTCCAGACCCCATTATCCCTGCGGCACAAATCTCTCTCTCTCTGCTAATGGGTGGGATACTCACAGGAGACCCAAGCAAAGGGCAGGGGGGGCTCATCTGCTCAGCGCTCACCAATGCCTCATGCACACAATCTCCTTAGCAACCCTTATTCCTTCCTTTAGCGGTCTGCATTCACCAGGCACCTCCTTCCTTTGGGTTTCCTTTATTTCAGTCACTCTGGATGGATGTGACTGGTCAGGACTAGTTTGTCGTGTGCTCAGATGATCAAAGGGTATCCGAGGGGGTGGGGGGGATCATCAGCCAGATGTCCATTTTGCCTCCCCAACCCCCCAGCCCTTCCTGGCTTCTTCTGAGAAGTAATTCAGAAGTTATCTAAACCAAAGGGTTTTGACAAAAAGAGTCTACAGACCTGTGGATGAGGCTGTGCCTGAACTGCACAGGACAGGATGGGCTTTCATGCAGATTAGAACCACTAACTGCAGTTTTGTTGGCTGGATGGGAGACATGCAATACTTGCCCCACTCAGGACCTGTCATCCCCTGTCTATGTAAAGCTAAAAGGTTCAACATGTATGTAATGTTAAAGTTGAAAACTGGCAACTCGCTTCATGTAAAACCAAGAGCTGGAAATGCACTCCAGGAAATGGAGAGAGATAAAAGAATATGGACTCAGAAAACCCATTCTGGAGAGCCAGACAGAAACCCCATTGAGTTGCAAATGGATCTTCCTGTTTGCCTACACGACTTCTCCAGTCTTCTCCAAGGCGGGAAAGTAAACAAAGGACCCTGAAAAGGTATTTAAACAGAGAGACAAGACAAAGGGAGGTTCCTGCTATCTCTGGAAACCGAGAGCTTCATCTACATCTGGCAGCCAGGGAAGGCTGTGCCAGGCGAACTATGAAGTAAAGACTTTCTTGGAAAGTCTCTAAGATTGGAACCCAGCTCTCCAACATCGGGCTGAGAAGGAATTCAATTGAATGAACTTTCTGTAGGGTAAGAGTTATCTAGGGACTCACCCAGTACAGATCAGGAATGTGTTATTTTACTGTTTACTTTATTAGCCACTTTGTGTCAAACTATCTTTGCTTATGTAATCAATAAACTTTCTAATTTACTAAGAAGTGTCTGTTGGCTAGCATTGGGGACACAATCTGAGTATTGGTGCCTTCAATCACTGGCGAACCCAGAGAGAGTGTATAAACGGGAAGTTTCTGGGAGTTTGGGAGACAAAAGGATTATCCCTTTGCAGGACTGAATCAGCCAGAGAGAGAACTGGTTCAGGTGGGCTGTACGTGAGGGAAATTGAGTCACCCAACCCAGAAAAATGGAGTACTGGACCCCAAACCCATGACAGTCATCCTTTGAGGTGACGCCTCACCACGCTGTCCTTTCCCAACATGGCACGGCGTCTTCATGGCACAATCACGCTCCTTTACTTCTGTGGCCCAACCTCCTGACTGGCACATCAGCTCTGCTTCTCCCAGTGGGGAGGTCATTGGGATTGCCGAGGCCTCGCTGCACCCAAAGGACTCTGGTTGTTCAGACACCAGCTGCACGGTGCTGATAAGCAGTCAGGAGCTTGGGGCTGCATTCATGTGAGTCACATTGGAGAGAGCCTTGGCTTGCCAGCTGCATGGCAATTGGCAAAGCTGAGCGTGAGGCCTGGGAGAGGAGCTGTGAGGAGGGCTTCGCCCTCTGCAAAGTCTTGTCCGGGGCGTGCTCACATAGTACACCTGTAACATAACGTCCTGGGGAGAGGCAGCAGCAGGATCCAGCCCCACAACCTCTGGCCCTAAGCGCACTGGTCTCCTGACTGGCGACAACCAGCTCTGTTAGTCAGCATGCAGCTCCAGCAAGCTGCCCTTTCCCTGTCACGGTCAGACAAAGCCGCGCTGTGGGGCGGTGTGTGCTGCATACATACATGTGCTTTTGCCCAAGAGTATTCAGAGCTGTGCCCCTGGGCAGCTGGGATCACCCGGCCCCTGTAGCACCCTTGGTCCAGCTGCCATTGCTTCTCCCACCCAAAGCTCCGTTCGGCTCCCCTTAGACTCCAGCGCACCCAGGGCTTCTACTAGGCCATCCTGAGCTGTCGGTTTTCCCTTCCTCCCTCCCCCCGCCCCATTACTCCAAGAGCTGCCAGAAGAATCCCTATCTTACTCCTCAAGGCTGGGCTTCCCTGCTCGGGCAAAGAACCTGGAAGTGCGGCATAAAGCCGGCACAGCGGCGATCCACCTTGAAGGGGGCAGGATCGCCGGGCCAGCTTCATGCGGCAGAGATCCGGTGTTCAAGCGCGCCGGGGGAGTTAGACGAGCGGCAGCAATGGCGACTGATAAAGGGCTCAGCAGCCATTTGCGTCTCGTCTAAAAACGCCCTTAGTGCTGGCTTCATCACAGGTTCAGGGAATCAGCTCCTCTAATCTAGAGCCACTCGCTTAGCTAGTCTCATCAGCACTGCAGCCAACTATCTGTGTGAGCCTGCTTCTGAGTCTGTTGGCATATGAGGGGGCAGGGTCCCGAGTGATGGGACATGCTGTTTAAAAGGCCGGAGTCTGTTCCATCAGGCAGTGATGCCAGCAGCACATAGACCCACCAGTGGAGCAAGGTCACTCCAATATGAGTCAGACTGCTACTCCCCTTGTGATGCCAAAGCCCATCTTCCTGTTCCTCCCCCACCCCTGCAAAATATTTTTGAAAATAAATAAATAAATAAATAAATAAATGGCAGTGGTTCCACACACTTACCCACGTGCTGGTAGGGGCAGAATGGGGCAGGCCCAGGGGAAATCCCCCTCCTCCATCTTGGCCTCTCACAAACCCTGTGGTAGCAGCATGCCCACCACCACAGGGGCCATAGGGGGCTGGAATTGGGGGTGGTGGGGCTGTCTAAGGCATCAAACTGAGGAAATCTATTCTCCCTAAGATTGCCACCTAGGCACATGTTTAAGGAACCCTTATGAAAAATACATGTTGCAGGCCTTGCATTGGCACTTAAGGTACCAACATGTTTCTTAAACATTTGCATAGGTGGTAACCCTAATTCTCCCCACCCCATTTTTATACCCAGAGAAGGAGCCAAGTATCATTCCCTACATCAACCCTACAATCCTTTAATCCGACAGCTGGTGGCAGAAGCTGCCCCGTTCCGGCTCCACTCATGAGCACAGGTTTTCAAGGGTCTCCTAATATCCCAAGGGTAAGACAGACAGCTGGAGGATGCCTCTTTGGCCATGGAACCACCTTCCAGACACTCCTCAACAAAAGATGCCTGGCCGTGTGGTTCTTTGGGGATTCGCAGACCCAAGCATCCCAGTTCAGAGACAGAACATGGCCCAGCTGGGGTGTCTCTCAGCCCCACACAGAATAGGCTGACAATTAGGCAGCTCCAACTAATTCTTATTGCAGGAGCATCCAGGGTCCTTGCCAAGGACAGAGCCCACCTGTGCAAGCCAGGTGCTGCCTGTGGCGAAACACCAGTAGGAGGCGCTATACAGCTAAGCCACCCACCTCACTGTGTTTCTCCAAATCTCTGACCAGGGGTTCCCACAGCTGGCAAACCCCCGAAAATCCTTGATATTCCACTGCCACCACCTGAATTTTTCCCAGCGGGCATTCACACCACTCAGGAAATGTGAACCCCAAAATGGCATAGACCTTGCAGCTCCCAAAAGCACTCCCCTTTCCTGGCACTCTGTTCCTGGGATTTCCTCCTCTGTGTTGGAGGCAGATCCGCAGAGCTACCCAGTGGAGGTTTCCCTTGGTTCCAAAGCTGTTGTCTTCTAGCCCAATAGGTAGTTTTCCCCCTTTTTAGTAGCTTGGCCTAGGGAGATGTATAATGGCCAATAACGCACACACACACACCCAGTAGTGTAAAAAGAAAACTGAGACTTTACTAGTACATATAAAAAGGAATAAAAACAAAGTTTACACTGAGAACCAGAGGTGATAATACTTGAGCAATTAGAGTCAGTCCTGTGGACATAGTAGTCTGTTTGGAAAGCATCTTCCTATAACTGTAGCTGAGGTAGCAAGCAAGGTACTCACACTGGTTCTGATCGGGTCTCCATAGGGGATGGTTTTCCTATGTGGTCCAAGTTCTTCCTCTGGAAAAGGTGAGAGTTACAAAGTCACTGTCAGGCCCTGCAATCCATGTGTGCCTCCAGGCAGGGAGGTCACCAGCCTAGCAGCATCTGTTAGAGATCTTAGTGAGTTAGTCCAGAGAGAAGAGAGAGAGAAAATGGAGAGGGTCTGAGGTTTTTAAAGCCCCCTTCCCCTCCCTCTGATTCGTTCGGCAAGGTCACCTGGCACAGGTGAAACTTCCCCTCCCTCTGATTCGTTCGGCAAGGTCACCTGGCACAGGTGAAACTTCCAGCTGACCAGTCCAGGCCAATCAGATTCCTGTTTCCTGCTGGGTGAAGAAGATTCCAGAGGAATTCCTGGAATGTGGATCCTTATCATCTTGGACATGTGCTTTTCAGGCAGGGTGTCTCTGTCAAGGTGAGGGGATGTCCTGGCCAGTGCCTGGCCAGCAAGTGGCATTTTGCCACACCTCCCCCTCCCCAGTTTCAAGCCTGGACATGCTGCTTTTCCCAAAGCTGAGGGTACAGGCGTGCTCAGACAAGGTGTAGAAACAGTTCTTGAAAACAGAAAAGTGGCTAATAATGCTCAAACAATACAAAACTCCCAGTGACAATATACCGTTACAGAAACACACACGGGTTAAGTCACAAATAGTACAGTTACAATCAACAGTGCAATCCTGTACATCTTGACACTCTTTGCGAAAACAGTCATTACAATCTTTTCCTGCTTCTGGAAGTAAGACAACAAGAAAGTTGCATATAAAACAGTTGGGGTCCTTTGGGGACAAGGAGTCCACAATCACAAAATGGGTTTCGGCTTGTCTACAGCCCAGACAATAGTCAAACCCTCCTTCTGAATAACAGTTAGACCCCCCCCTCTCTGGGAATCAGATTCCTTCCCAAATAGGTAGTTGGGTGCTCAGTCCCCTCAGGCTTCTGTAAGAGCCCAGTCCCTAGGGCTACTTCTGTGGAGTCCGTAAACACAAAGAGTTCCTTGGGGTCATGTGCCTTTTTCACAGGTTGGGAGAACACTAATCCAGAAACTTTCAAAGTTCTGTTCAGTTTCTCCTTAACTTGGGGCAAAACCTCCTCAGGCGGAGAGAGCTCCCCAATCCTCATTTCCCTTGAGCCTATAACGAAAGGGGGATCTTGAATCCCAGTCCATCCCTGTCCCAATGTGGTTTGCACTGGCTTACATGGACCACTTTGGGGTTCCCTCCAGGCTGGATCAAGGCCATTACCTGAGTAACCAAGGGTCCCTTAGCTCCCCTCTCAAAGGTCAGCTCGAAAGGCTAAAAGCCCCTGGACTCCAGAGGTATTTTACTGTAAGCAGAGGACAGATGAAGGAACTCCTCATCCCAATTGTCAGGGCGAGAGTCCCCATAAATGCTCTACATCCCCATCAGGGTCCCAATAAATCTATCCCCTAACCCTTCAGTCTGTGGGAGATAGGCTGTGGTTTTGGGGTGCTTAGCCCCACGGCACTTCCCTAGGCATTCCATTAATTTGGTTAGGGCATTCCCTCCCTGGTCATACCCCAGGCCTTCCACTACTTCTGCTGGGGTATTTCCTCCACTGTCCTTCCATATCTCTGATGGAGAACCCAGAGGAGAAAGCATCTTTATCAGGCCATCTGCAACCACAGTGGCTTCTGCAGAAGCTAGGGCAATGGCCTCAGGGTATCTAGGTGCAGCATCTGCTAGGGTCAGAACAGAGCGCTTCCCCCTTGCCTTCTGCTTCTGGGGTCCCCCTGTATCTGTGCCCACCCTCTCAACAGGCTGTCCCATGATTGGGAGTGGCTGTAGGAACCGAACAACCGAACATCCGAACCGCATTCTGTTTGCCCATCCCTAGTCACTATTCCCTCTGCCGCACCCTCTCTGGCTCCTACCAATTGTGGTTTGGGGCTACCCTCTAGGTCTGCCCCCAGGATTATTGCTTCCTTTGTTACCCCCTCTTTGGGTTCTATGTTTTCCACCCCAGGGATGCCCTCCAAGCTCACCCCCAAGGTCTCTATTCTTTCTGCACCCCCAACCTCATCTTCTGGCTGGTAGTGCTGCTGCTCCTTTGGAGAATTACTCCTGAGCTCAGCCCCACCCTGCGGCTGGCTCTGATGGCTAGAGGAGACCCCCACCCCTGGGCCCACCTTCTGACCCTAGGCAACCCCCCTCTCCCCCATATTTTATCGCCTGAATGAACTGGCTTCCCCAACCCTGCCTGCGGGTTCCTACTGACACCCAGAAAGGCCCTATGATGTCTTTCCCCAGTAGTATAGGCAGGGCCCCGATTCTTCTGCAAAATATTTTCCAAAATTCTGCAACCCAAAATGGAAAATTCTGCTACCCAAAATGGAAAATTCTGCGACCCAATAAAGTTTCAAAACCAGTCTAGTAAAATTAAAAATGAGTTCTTTAATAGCAGTAATGACATCTTTATAATTAAAACAAAACATTTATTTACATATTTGCATTAATTAACACATTTTACAGTGTTGTAAAACAAAACCACATGGCAAACCAGGAAGCCCACCCACAAAAACACATGG
>QEPC01010836.1:586298-599251 GCA_003113815.1 Sphenodon punctatus | reverse complement strand
CCCCCCCCCACACACACACATTGTAAAAAGCAGAGCAGCAGCGGGACCCCCTCCCCCCAAACTGTAAAAAGCAGAGCCGCAGCGGGACCACCACCACCACACACACACACACAATAAAAAGCAGAGTGGCAGCGGGACCCCTCCCAGGAGAACACCCCCCCAGCCACCTACTTACCTTATGCTGGAGCTGTGATCCCTGAGCGGCAGCGGAGGCAGCAATGGCAGCAATCCCTGAGCGGCGGCGGAGGCAGCAGCGGCGGCGATCCCTGAGTGGCGGCGGAGGCAGCGGTGGCGGCGATCCCTGAGCGGCGGCGGCAGCAGCGGTGGTGATCCCTGAGCGGCTGGAGCAGCGGCAGCTGGAGTCCCTCGACAGCTGGAGTCAGCAGCAGTGGCGATCCTGGAGTGCGGTCTCAAGTGGATTCAAGACCAAGTAGGTGGCATGTGCTGATGTGACCTGCTTTATAAAGGCCGCACAAGCCCGATTGTCTTGTGGCCTGAATAAAGCAGGTCCTGGATTGGCTCACTGCCAAGGAAGGGAAATCCTGTGGGGATTTCCCCAGTTTCTGCGATAATCCTGCCTAGGGCAGGATTCTGCACAAATCCCGCAAATTGCGGGAGCGCAGAAGACTCGGGGCCCTGAGTATAGGGACAGGGGCATCCTCCCACACCCCAGTGTCTAGGCACATTCCCCATCCCCTCCATTGTAGGGGCAGGCATGCCACAGGCACCTCGAATGGTGAGTACCCCAGCGGTTTGATGGGGTAAGTTTTCCCTGGGACTATATCTGCAGGGAAAACTAGGCTGGCACTGATCAGAGACACCTCTGCTCCAGAGTCTAGTTCCCCAACAATAGTCTTCCCCCTAACGGTCACTTCCTCCCTGAGGAAATCCGTTGCCTCCTCTGTAATCACAATCCTATTGACGCAATACACTGGGATGCTCTGGGTTTCCTCCCCTGTGATTACAACTGCTGCACTGTGAACAGGCTTCTGTAAGCTCTGCAGCTTCGGGCACTTGGCCTTAAAGTGGTCCAGCTCCCCACAGTCATAGCAGCCCCTCCTTTCTGAATTAGGGGATTTTGCCAAATTAGGGGAACCCTTGTGTTCAGTAGGTGGGTGTAAGGTTGCCTTCTAATATTGAGGGAAAGCCCACCTTCCACCCTGAGGGACCCTAGCCTTACCGAGCTAGGTACGTGCATTAAGGATAGTTGCCTCTGGTTGCCCTTGTCTGTAACCCTTTTGTGCGTCCTCCAAGTGTGGGGTCACCCCTCTTCCCTGCTCCTTTTCCCCTCCTTCCTATCCCTACGTGACAGTGGAGTTCCCAGCTCCTGTTTGTGGGATGCATCCCGCTTCCCATCTTTTTGGATCTCTTTCCGATCCTTCCCAAAGCAGGTAGGAGCTTTCTTTAGCCCATCCCTGTTCAGCAGCAGCTGATCAGCAAAGTCAGCAGCTTCACTGACTGTTTGGTTTTTTTTATCTTTCACCAAGTGTTTGATCTCCTGGGGACAGTGGAAGTAAAACTGATCCAGCCCAATAAGATCCAGCACCAGCTCCCAAGTCTCAGCTTTGTCCCCATCCACCCACTTTCTCAGGGCCTCTACTAGTTGGGCCTCAAACGCTGTCATAGATTTTTCGGGCTGAGGAAGCAGGGTGCGAAACTTCTTCCAGAAATGATCTGGGCCCAGCCTATAGCGCTTGAGCACGGCCTCTTTAAAAGCAGAGTAATCATTCGCAGACCCAGTGGGTAAGGATTACTGACATAGTCCCAGTTACCAACCCAGACACATAACGCATATACTCATCCTCCCTCAAGTTCCATCTAAGAGCTTGCTTCCTTCTTTGAAATGGGTGAAGTCCTTGTGTGTCAGCTTGTGGGGTGCAGCTAACTTTTGCTGGAGCATCCCAGCCTCGTGCTCCCGCTGCTCCTGCTCATGGCATCGTTGAGCTTCCTGAGCAGCTTTTCGGCTTCCCTCTGGTCCTTCTCATGCTGGTGCTGAGCTGCCTTGTCTGAGAGTAGCCTCCTGGATATCTCTCTATCACTCCCGGTCCTCTCTCTCTCTCTCGCTCCCAGTCTACAAGCTCCTTCTCTCTAAGGTGGATCTTTGCCAGTATCAGGTCCATCTGCTCAGGGGTCCCTCCAGGAGTCCCGCAGAGAAGGGTTTCTCTGACTCCTGTCTCTGGATCCACATGCTGATCCACCTCAGACATTTCAAAGTCTTTTATTTGCTGCCTTAGCTGCTTGTTGGTCAGCCCTTCTGTTGGGAGATTCCTCCTCTGGGCATCTCTTTTGAGGTCTTCTTTAATGAGTCTGTTGAGCCCCTTGGGCAAACCCAGCAGGGTACTTCCATGTGTTCCAGAGCTCATTCACTTCCTTGCCCTTGCACTGCTTATCTAAGCCCTATCCAGCTGACCCGAAGCCAAATTCAAGGACTGAATTGCTCAAGGTTTATTCCCAGAGCCCCTCTTTGTTCTGTGGGTGCTTTTCAAAAACTCCAATTCAAAAAGAAAACTGCTGGTGGATCCTATCCCACCTGTGTGTGCTTATTTGGCTGCTTGGTTCAATCCCACCACAGCCACCATGCATAGCGAAATGCCAGTAGGGGGCGCTATACAGCTGAGCCACCCACCTCACTGTGGGTGAAAACAGACATGACGCTAACCACCCTTTACCACCCTTAGTGGTTATTTATGCATGTTGCAGGACTGCATAGGGCACCAATACAGCCCTGCAACATGCATAAATAACCACCAAGGGTGGTTAAAGGGTGGTTAGCGTCATATATGTTTTCACCCTGTGTTTCTCCAAATCTCTGACCAGGGGTTCCCACAGCTGGCAAACCCCCCAAAATCCTTGATATTCCACTGCCACCACCCAAGTGTTTCCCAGCGGGCATTCACCAGAGAGAAGAGAGAGAGAAAATGGAGAGGGTCTGAGGTTTTTAAAGCCCCCTTCCCCTCCCTCTGTTTCATTCAGCAAGGTCACCTGGCACAGGTGAAACTTCCAGCTGACCAGTCCAGGCCAATCAGATTCCTGTTTCCTGCTGGGTGAAGAAGATTCCAGGGGAATTCCTGGAATGTGGGTCCTTATCACCAGGGTGTCTCTGTCAAGGTGAGGGGCTGTCTTGGCCACTGCCTGTCCAGCAAGTGCCATTTTGCCACACTGCTCAGACATGGAGAGGCCCTGATCCAAAGGGGTGCAGGTCTGAATAGACAAAGGATGGAAAACCAAGCAGGGGCACCAAGAGGACTTCTATATGAGGTGAGGCTACAAATATCAGGACTCCTCAGCCTAGAAAGGAGAAGCCTGTGGGGGGTAGGAGAGGGGTCTGTGAGATCAAGAAGGGTGCAGCAGAGACAGTAAAGAGAGAATTACTATCCCCTACTACAAGAACGATGGGGCACCTGATGAAATTAAGAGGCAGCAGGGTTAAACCAAACCAAAGGATGATGTTCACACAATGCACAATTAACCTGTGGTACTTACTGCTAGGTGATGTTGTGGGGCCGTAGGGGTGGGACTACCGGATCATCCGGTATCCGATACTGCTGGTATTTGGTGTACCAGCAGTATCGGATTAAACCCGGTAATCCGGCCTGTTTACCGGATTCCCCCGTACCGGATTTTTTACATTGCAGCCATTCAAATGAATGGCCGCAATGTAAAAAAACACACCAAAAAACCCCCCCACTTTACTTTCCCTCCCCAGTCCAGGCTGCGCAGGTGGAAGGGGGGACACCACCCACCCACCCTGCCCAGCCTGGCTTTAAAAAAATAATGTTCCCCCAAAGTCCCTGCTAGTGTGGACTCCGGGCCGCCGCCGGCGACCCGGAGCCCGCACCAGCAGGTACGATCCCTGGGGTGGGGTGTGTTTTAACACACACACCACCCTAGGGATCAGATCACCCTACCTAGTCCTACCTCCCCACCCAGGAATCGCCTACCTTGCGCTCCGGGCAGCGGCGGCGACAGTCCGACTCCGGCGGCTTCAGTGCTGGCTGTGGCTGCCGGCTTCAGCGCTACTAGGCCTTCCAGGGAAACCCAGAAGTTCACTGGAAGGCCTAGTAGCGCTGAAGCCAGCAGCCACAGCCAGCGCTGAAGCCACCGGAGTTGGACCGCTGCTGCTGCCGCCGCCGCCTGGTAGGTGATCCCTGGGTGGGGAGGTAGGGTGATCCCTGGGGTGGGGTGTGTGTTAAAACACCCCCCACCCCAGGGATCACCCTAGTACCTGCTGGTGTGGGCTCCAGGTCACCGGCGGCAGCCCGGAGCCCGCACTAGCAGGGATTTCGGGGGGAAATATTTTTTTTAAAGCCAGGCTGGGCAGGGTGGGTAGGGGTGCCCCCCCTTCCACCCGCACAGTCTGGGAGGGGGAGGGGGGAGGTTTTTTGTGTTTTTTTCCATTGATTTCAATGGGGACAGTTCCCCATTGAAATCAATGGAACAAATCCGGTACCGGTAAACCAGTACACAAATCCGGCAATCCGGTTTTTAAAAATCCGGTAATCGGTAAATCCGGTAGCCGGTATTTGACCCAATGTCCCACCCCTAGCCAATAGTATAATAGAACTCAAAATGGATTGGAGAAATTCTTGGAGGGTCAAACCGTGCATGGCTACTGGTCATGATGATGAGGATGGAGCCTCATGCTTATGGTGTCCCTAAGCTTCAGTGACCAATAGAAGTGACTAAAAGGGGATAGATCACCCCATCTGTTCCCTGATTCTCTCCCCCAAAATCCTCTAGTCAGAGGTGCCTATGTCAGAGATGGGACTTTGGCCTGGGCTGACTGGGCCATTGCTCTCACCCAATGGCAGCAACTCTATTCTTAGGGGGTGTGCCTTGCCCAAAATCCTATGGCAAGTCAGTTGCAGAGAAAGGAATAGAGCACAGGTTCCCAGAGTCCACTAGGCAACACTGCCTGCAACTCTGTGTGCTAATCCTGTCTGAGCTCCCTCCAGAACCCAATTGACAGACAGATTTGTAAACAACTTGTTTCCTTTTCTGTTGCCAGAATTTGTTGGATCCCAGCACAGCTCTGCTGGCTTCAAGCTCTATCTGAGATAGAGAACCCACAGGCCATGGACCAAATATGGTTCATTACACTGTTTTTATTTGGCCCATTCCAATTCCTGGGTATGGCCCCTCAATCCAGTCCCTGCCCTTAAACTCTTGGAGAGGGGAGCAGAGATGAGGGCATGCTTTCATGGAGACGGAATGGATTCATGGCATAGACCCATGATCAGGACCCTCCCCTTCCTTCTCCATTGTTAGCACACACACCCCTTAAACTCTTCCTGCCCCCAATTCCTATCCAGCTGGTGGAGCTTGTACTAATTTTCAAAGTGGCCCATGGGAAGAAGGCTCTTTATACCTAACCTGTATCATTGTGCAACAGATCCAGGAGATGCCCAATCTCATGGAACACCGGTCTCTTTGGCCCTCACATACTAACTGCCCTGAGGACAATGGATAAGAGACCCCAGAACTGCATTCCAAACATATACAAGCTCCCCTGCATGCCCATCTCCGAATACAGGTAGCACTAGATGATTGAGTGTTTTTAATTTGGATCCAGGTGACAGATAAGCCTGAACAGGCTACAGGATGAAAGAGACAGGGCCTCCTGAGCATTTCAGACTAATGCAGCTCGCTATCCCCAAGGTACATTCCCAGAGCCCCCTGAGCAGCCTGTTACATTCTGTCAGTGCACGGCGAGAGACAGACAAATTTATTTGGTCAGAAAATATTGTTTTCTGCCTTTATTAGATGAAGGGTTTGACTGTTTTATGTTTCAATATGAAGTTCACACAAGGAAGGAGGGAGGCAGATGGGGAAAATAAGCATCAAGGTGAAAGGCAAGAAGTGGCCGTGATAAGAAGGGCAGGGAGAGAGAAGGCCTGCATCCAGCAGGCATGTTACAGGTACTTTGTGCTGCCTTTGAACACTACGTTAAAATGCAAATTCCTAGCTGCCTGCTGGGAACAGAATAGTAAAATGCTAACTGGAAAAGAGGCAGCCTAGTCTGGGGAGCAGGGGAAGAGGGGGAGGACATGGACTTCTGTTTAATTATTTCCTCTTTTCCTTACAAATTAGATTTGTCGGGGTTTCCTTACGGCAGGGTGAACAAATAACCAATGAGATCCGAACAGGGCTGGATTAATGTGGGGCTTGAAGCCTGCCCTCTAAAAGGAATACAGCCCCCTCTCCACCCAGAGCTACTCCAACTCCAGCCCCACCCAGTAGTGCTGAAATTTGGTATTCAAAATTACTTGTTTTTAACCAAGTGTCTCAGTGTAATAGTGGGGTTCGCACCCCGCCATCTCCGGGACCTATTTCGGGGTGACCTGGCTCCCCAGTAACCTCAGGTGGGGACAACATTGTTATTTTCTTATTAAATAGACCCTTTATTAATTACCCTTGCTTAGCACACCGTCTAAGCTCTGTACAGGGGCCTCGCAGGACCCCTCCTTTTATGTTCACTCCCAGAGCCTCGCCGGGCTCCACCTACACATCGGGCTCTGCAGGGCTCTCAGCCCAGCCCCCTTTAAGTCTTTCCTAGTCCCCTTACTTAGTCCCCTATGTCAGACTCCCTCCTCCGAGGGGTCTGGCTGGCATCCCCGCTCTCTCTGCCTAGTCCTTCCAGGCAACCAAGTCCAAAATAAAAAGTCCTTGCCCCTAAGCATGCCACAGGTGCAGACTCTAGTGGCCACGCTGTCTCTTCCATGCGGCCAAGCCGCTACTCACAATCTCCATCCCTGTTCAGGCGCCCTTCAGACTCCTTCTGCAACTCCTTGCCGGCTTCCAGCCTTCTGCGTCTCCCGGCCCACTGCCCTACTTCCGGGTTCGGGGCCAGCTCTTCTCAGCGGCCTCAGCTCCCCTAGTTAGTTTCAGGCAGCAGCTTTAAAGTTGCATTGCCAAGAGAGTTGCCGCCGGCCATGCTCATTTAAAGGGCCAGACCTTGCTGACCGCTTGGTACAGGGACACCCAGCACCTCCCTCTTACACTCAGTATTCGACTTGGTTTTACCAACTACCGAGTAACCGGGCCCGATACCTGGTCCAGTACTTGATACTTGGGTAAATCCTTGAATGGGCAACATACGGAGCTTTTCCTGCAACATACGGGGCTTTTCCTGGTCCTATATAAGGGAACTCAGTACTCAATGCTTGGAAAATACTCGGTACTCATTTTTATTTTACTGAGTATCGAGTATTTGGCCAGGTTATCGAGGACCAGCTGAACGTTTGGAGCCGATCCTTGAAAACTCAGAAATACTCACAAATTATTTTTTGTTACTATTAGGTGCCTACTATTAGGTGCCTACCATCCAGGATATACCAGGGCTGGAGAAGGAACAGGAATGGGGGCAAGGACTGGGCTGGGTTGGGTTAGGCAGGCTGGAAATCAGGAACAAGCAGGCAATCAGGGTCAAAATGGGGACTCGATTGGGCACAGAGTAGGGCACTGGAAGTAGTGTGCTTTCTGCTGCCCCCTGGGACACCTTATATCTAAGCAGGGGCCATTCAAGACATAGGTGACTGGTAACTGTCGATAGTGGGGGGCACAGGTGTGGGGGCTGGATGGATTCTACAAGGTTCTATAAAGCTTCTCAAAATCTGGGGGGCATGTGCCACCCCATGCCACCCATGAGTTATCTATGAATCAGGAGGTGGGGGTATGGCCTAGGCTGGTACAGAAAGCCTGCCAGGTGAAAGCCTGGGCCCAAGCCAAGGTGTGGCAGTGGCCACGTTCAGCCAGTCGCTGTGCTAGAACCCCCAAGACTTGGTTCTTTACAGGTACCATGTAGAGATCTCTGGAGAATGCTGATTACTCCATGAACCAGGCAAAGGAGCCATGGGCACTATCCAGAGATATGACCTGAGTTGCCCCACAGTCACAGGAAGTCTCTCTCTCCAACCAACTCCTGTGGGGTTGGATGAGCAGCAGTTTGGCCAGAACCAGGGGAGGCCAATCAAGGAGGAGGCTCCAGGACTTTTTGAAACCTCAGATGGGAGGGCCCAATTGAAGAAAAGGTACATGTAGAACTGCATCAAGACCTTGGCAAGAGACTTCGGAGGAGGAGGCAGCAACTGGATGCATTTCAGGACCATGAGCTCCCCTTGGCAGCTAAGCCAGCTCATCATGTCTGTCATGGGGAAAAGGGGGCAACACAGACATTTGGGGTAATGGGATACAGAATTTGGGGTACTGGGCGTATATTTGGCTACTAAGAAGGACAGCTAAAGATAAAGATTAGAAGATTGTGAGCCTTACCACCTGCTGAACTGGTTTGGCAGGGCAGGGGGACAGAAAAACCATTGTCAGGCAGAATTAGTATTTTGTTGGAAAGGCAATGCCCAGGTGGGGTCTGCAACTAGCTCAGAATAACAAAAGGAGCAGGAGGGAGGAAGTGACCCAAGTCCCCTGCCAAGAAAGGCAGACATAGGATCTCTACACTCTCTCTTCCATCTTGACCAGCAAGGAGTAAGCAGCTTGCAGGAGAGGCTGCATAACCATGAACTAGAGACTTTCCAAGTCACTAAAGGGACTGAGCCCAGCCTCAACACCAAGGCTGTGAGAGAGTCTGATGGACCTGGACCGTGCCTTAGAGTAAGAGGACAGTTTGGAAACTTCAGTGTATTTTAGAATGCGCATACTTTACATTTGATTTGTGGACTTGCATCATCTGATCAACAGCCATATGATTGTATTTACTTAATATATGTTTTATAACCAAGCCTAGAGTGCTTGTGTGTTTGTTCGGTCTTGGGGGGGGGGGTGGTACCCTATCTAGGTGAGAGCCTAGATGGATCTTTTTTATATAAGACAACCCCACCGGGAAGTCTTCCAAGCTACGGGTGGCCAGAGAAGGTTCTCTGAGTTATGGTTGGACTGGGAGAACATGGGGAGGCATTTCTGGGGGTGCGGACCTCCAAAAGCTCCCTGATTGTGGTGAGGGTTTCTGATCACTTGGGAACCCATGTGGGCACAGGCAACTGGGTTGCGGCTGGCCTAGTGGACATCATGGGGACAGCCTAGAGAAATAGGGGAACCCCAATCCCGGTGACAGTGGTGAGCCAGGCAGGTACTCTGGAGTACCCGATTTGAACCCCGTAAAATGCTTAAGAAGAGCATAAAGGGCCAGAGAGAAGCTAGTCCAAATTGACTGGTTTGAAAGTGGGTCAGTAAGCCTTAAGCGCACTGACTGCTGAACACCACCAGGTGGTGAATAGTTGGAAAGAAAGGGGAGCTTCATAAGGAGGGGTCCGCCAAGAAACGGACACCAGGTGACAATAACAGGCTGAACTTGATCAGAGGGTGCAACACTGTACTTTGAATTTATTTCGGGAGATAGGGAAAGCACACGAAAATGGCTCAGACAATAAAGGGATTAAAAAATATGAAAAAGGATCAGCTTATCGCTGAATGCAATACAAGAAACATAGATCCATCCAGCCTCAACACAGACCAGATGTGGCAGATACTCAGGGAGCAGGTGCAGCAATGGGCATCAGGGGATGAACCCACCTCGGAAGAGGAAGAAGAAGGGAACACCAGCAGAGAGGTGCTGGACCTCAAGAAGCTAGAATGGGGACAACAACTCCAATTATGACAGATGGAGATGAGATGAAGTTGGAGGCAATGAAACTGGAAAGGGAAAAGGAGGCCATGAAACTGGAAAATGAAAGTCAGCGTCTCAGGCTAGAACATGAGGAAAAAGACAAACAACGGCAGTACGAATTGCAAATGGTGAGGGAGACAGGGAAACAGGAATTCTTCTCCACGTTTGAGAAAATCTGCAGGTGCAATGAGGTACCAGCAGACCTGTCGGTGCCTGTGATTGTCCTGAGACTGATGGGCAAAGCATTATCTGTGTATAATGCACTAGAGGGTTCGAACACAGCAGAGGAATCAAATGGTAATATTACTTTTGAATGCCTTAAAGGGTCTGCTTTAGCTAGATATGAAGTGACACCAGAAGTGTATAGAGAGTGTTTTAGAATGCTTAAAATTGAGGGGATAACCCACAAGGAATATGCATGTAAACTGAAAGATAACTTGCTTAAATGGGTTAAGGGAAAGGATGTAAAATCTTTTGAAGAAATGTTAGAACTAGTTGCTTTAGAACAGTTCCTGAATGCATGTTCTATATCAGTTAAATCACAGGTTCTAGAGAGAACGGTGATTACACTTGAAAAGGCAACTGAGATTGGGGACGAGTATATGTGTACCAGGGCCCAATTTCAAGCCAAGGGTCCCAAGGAGGAAGGGGATCAATCAAAATCCCAGGGCAACAAGAAATATAACCCTGATTACAAAAGAGGCTTCCGACCTAAAGAAAACAGGGAAGGTCTCGAGGCACACCAAGGGGGTGGAGGGGGCCAAGGGGGAAACAGACCCTAACAGGAGGGACCCAGTAGGTCTCCCCAAAACAAGCCTGGGGGAGGACCGGGGAGAAGGAGGGATGGAAATCCCCAGGTGCAAGGGCCAAACTCACCTCAGACACTTAGAGTGGGCCATGGGAATTGCTACCATGCCAAAAGCCAGGGCACATTGCAAGGAACTGCCCAGACAGAGAGAGCGGGGAAGAAACCTCAGTACAGGCAGGGGTTTACTTCCTATCCATAGAGAAACCAATCCCAGAGGGGACGCTGCCTTCCTACAAATTCACAAATGTGAGGGAAGAGAAAAGGAAGCAAATGAGAGATGCTAAGATTAACAATGTACCCTGCATAGGATGGAGGGATTCTATGGCAGAAATGTCAGTAGCCAGCAGAAGGGTGATACCGGCGGAGTGTATCCATCCAAGTAAAACAATTATCATTGAAGGGGTGTCTGGATCTACACCAGCTCCCATTGAAGAAATAGAATTGGAATGGGAAGGGCTGAAAGGACCCATGGAAGTGGCAGTAGTAGATAACTTGAAGCATGACCTTTTAATAGGAGATGATATATGGGGATGGCATACAGGCATGGCAGCTGGTGAGGCCTGTCAGGAAGAACAGGCCAAATCAATGCAACACCCCAAAGCAAGGGAAGAACAGAGACAGGAGTCTGGGAGGGAACCAGACACTGGGGTCCAAGGGAGAGTCCCTGAAGAACAGAGCCCTGAGAGCCAAACTGTGTCCATTTGTGTAGCCTCTACCAACACAGAGACAGAAACCCCTTACATACAGACCACACCCAGGGAAGGTCCCAGAGTAGAGGATGTGCTTACGGACCAGGGTAGGCACAGCCCAAGTCCAGACATACAACCCTCAGACGTGGGAAAAGCTAGGGGGGGCACTGACTGAACCCCAGACAAAGTTCAGAGTGCAGCTGGAAACTGAAAGTACACTGCCAAGGATCAGGGAAGAGGCCACAGGCGGTTCCTCAGCAAATCAGGACAGAGGTATTTTCAAATGGGAGCGAGGATTGTTGTATAGAGTTCCACCCCAGGGAGACAGAGGCTACCCCAATAAACAACTGGTAGTGCCACAAAAGTTTAGAGGGGATCTATTTAAATTAGCACACACATGCATCTTTGCAGGACACTTAGGAGCCTCAAAGACACTGAGCAGGCTAGAAGCCCTGTATTATTGGCCAGGGGTTTACAGGGATGTAAACAGTTATGGCCAGACCTGTGACCCCTGCCAGAAGCACAACAAGGGAACAGGCCCTAAGAAGGCCCTTTTGCATCCCCTGCCCATAACTGAAGTCCCTTTCCACAGAGTGGCTATGGACATAGTAGGGCCTGCAAAGAAGCCCTCAAGAACTGTGAAGAAATACTTACTGGTTTTGATAGACTTCGCTACCAGATATCCAGAAGCTGAAGCCCTCACTAATATAGAGCACCTGTAGTTGCAGATGCTCTGGTAATCATATTTAGCAGAGTAGATTTCCCTAAGGAGGTCCTGACAGACAGAGGCTCCAATTTTATGTCTAAGGTATTTAAACACCTATGGAAAATATGTGACGTAGCTCAACTTACGGCAGCACCTTATCATCCACAGACAAATGGGCTTGTGGAACGCTTTAATGGCACGCTTAAAATGATACTAGACCAACCCCAGACAGCAGGGCTCACAGTAAAGGTGTCCAAGTGTAGAATTGCAATGAGCCAAGTCACATATCTGGGATTCCAGGTGGGGATCGGGAAGCTTAGCCCCCTACCGGACAAGATAGAAGCCATAATTTATGGCCCGTACCCACAACAAAAAAGCAGATCCTGCGTTTCATTGGCATGTCAGGGTATTATAGACGCCATGTACCACATTTCAGTTCTATCACTGCTCCTATGATAGATCAGTGCAAAAAGGGGCTGTCTAACAAAGTATAGCCAGGAAGCTTGCCTGGGAAGCTTTTAACATGCCAGGAAGCTTTTAACAAGCTGAAAGCAGCTCTAGCCAATGCACCCGTATTTAGACATCCAGACTTCGAAAAGGAATTTGAGGTCTGGACGGATGCATCTGACTCAGGGCTGGGAGCAGCCCTAATGCAGGTGGGAGAAGATAACCAAAGGTACCCCATTGCTTACTTCACCAAGAAGCTGCTGCCACGAGAAAAAACTCTAACTGTCATTGAAAGGGAATATCTAGCTATTGTATGGGCTGTGGGTAAGCTGAAACCGTACTTATGGGGCAGAAAGTTCACCGTGTACACTGACCATTCACCCCTAGCTTGGCTAAACAATGTGAAGGGCTCCAACAATAAGCTCGTGCAATGGAGTTTAGTATTACAAGTTTTTGATATGACAATTAAACATATTAAAGGCAAAGAGAATGTAGTTGCAGATGCCCTGTCTTGCAGAGAAAACACAGACTGAAATGTTCCAGGATTGGGAATTTATTATTATTATTATTAACAAACATTTATATAGCGCAAGCAGTGTACCTGGCACTTTACAAAGTAATAAAATAGACACGGTCCCTGCCCCTAGGGCTTACAATCTGAGAGACAGGAGCTGGGGGAGAGAC